>JAQQSK010013364.1:0-11513 GCA_028658325.1 Potorous gilbertii
GGCTCTCTGCAATGGAAATGTCCTTCACTGTGTTGCTGTGTGGCTTCCACTGTTCCAGAATTTGTCAGGAGTTCTTTTTACAGGAAATCTATGGGCTGTGGGTTTGGAGCTAGCAAATGTGAGTCCTTCTACTCCGCCATCTTGGCTCCGCCCCCAAAGGTAGGATTTTAGCTGAAACTTGAAGGAAGCCAGGAGGTGGAGATAAAGAGGAAGAACATTAGTAGTATTAAGGACAGTTAGTGAAAATGAACAGTTAGGAGGAGTGTCTTATTCAAAGAACAGCAAGGAGGCCAGCATCACCAGATCATAGAGTTTGTGGAGGGGAGGAAAGTATAAGAAGACTGGAACGATAGGAAGGGACTAGGATGTGAAGGATTTTAAATGTTAACAGAGGAATTAAATGGAAATAAATAGCGAAGCACCAGTGTTTATTGAGTGGAAGGGGAGAGGTGATGTGGTCATACCTGTGCTTTAGAAAGATCAGTTTGACAGTTGAGTGGGGAATAGATTTTAGTGCAGAAAGACTTGAAGCAAGGAGACCAACCAGAAGCCTTTTGCAATAAACCAGATGTGGGGGTAAAGTTATCATCACAACATCCCTGTAAAATGGATCATTATCTGCATTTTATAGATGAAAAAATTGACTTGGAGATGTTGAGTGACTTAAACAAAATCACACAAGTCAGGGACAGGATTCCAGTCTGAGTCTTCTGATTCAAAGTCTAGCATGTTCTCACTACAGCTCTCATTTGTAAGAGTTTGTATTTGACATAAGTAGAGTATAAATTGTCTTCTACACATTTATCTTTTAGTCATCTTTTGTCTGTGAGTCATGAAACACTATAGTCTGTGAAGAATTAAAGTTGAGGGTTACCCTCATTGGTGAGTCCCTGTGTGAACAAACTGCACTGTATTATAGATAAGAGATTGTAAAGGAGACTCATGGTGAAGAATATCTTCTAAGAAATGGCAGCTTGAAAAAGAAGATGGTCTAGTATAGGAGTGGGGAAATTGCAGCCTTGAAGCCATATGTGTCCTTCTAGGTCCTCAAGTGTGGCCCTTTGACAGAATCTCAACTTCACAGAACAAATTCCCTTAATGAAAGAATTTGTTCTGTAAAACTTGGATACAGTCAAAAGGTTGCCCCAGGGACCTACAAGGTCACATATGGCCTTGAGGCTACATGTTCCCTACCCCCTACTCATAAGTGCTATTAGACTGGTGTGCACATGACATTCTGCATTGACCTACGAGGTGATTGGCCATTGGCTGCATTCCCATAATGGTTGGCATCATCAGAATGGCCTAACTCAGGACCAGGTGGGATTTCATACTCCCTCTATTCTCTGGTCCAAAAGAGGAGATGACTCTTTTATTCATAGAGGGAGGAAGGGTAAGTTATGGCCTATTTTCCAAGGGAGGCCATATTACTCCTAAGAAATGGAACTGTGTGAGACTTCTGGGATCCTTTTCCTTAGTTCTTTTCTGATCCAGGTGCAGAAAGTAGAGTCAGTAGTCTGGGTATAGTGGAGCAGGAGCCATGGGAATGTGGAGAGGTCTAGGGACCCAGGTTGGGTGTTACAGCCAGCCCATCTGTGATGTCCTGAAGACCAGTAATGTGGCATTTCAAATCAATAGAAGTCAGAAATAATGCCAACCTCGAATGTAAACTTGGAACCAATGCTGCGTAGGAACTGACTTAAGAGCCTAATATCTCTGTCTCCAAAAAGGGAGGGGAATATGAGGAATTAGATGTTCCCAAAGGATTGGGGATATTGTTTATGTGTTTGTTTTTGCTGTATCTTTGAGGTAAATATCCTTTTATGAAAGCTTATCTGAAGCCAATGGCTAAATGGAATTTGGTGCCAGTCATTGGGCCCCTAAAATAGGGGGAAGGTGGCTGTCAGGCACAAACACATGACAGAGAAAAAAGATTCCCCAACTCCTTCAAGGTACATAGTGTGTGTGTGTTCGTCTTTCCTTGCTGAAGAAGACCATGCCATCAGAGAAATGATGACATGACTTGCACTTGACTTTGTTCTGAGTGAGGGCTGTGAAGGTCACCAACCTCACTTCTCCTCCAGAGCCATCTGAATCCAGTGACCAGATATTCATCAGGATGACTGGAGGTGACTCAGGATGAGGCAATTGGAGTTAAATGACTTGCCTAAGGTCACACAGCTCGTGAGTGTCAAGTGTCTGAGGTGAGATTTGAACTCAGGTCCTCCTGACTGGTGCTCTATGCACTGTACCAACTAGCTGCCCTGAAGGTACATAAGAACTCTGTGGAGAGGGGAGGGAAATATAATAAGACTGCTTAGGATAGATTGAAGAGATAGGGCATGATAGAGGGAGCAATGTATTGGAGAAGATTGGAGGAGATAGAATCAAGGGTATATGTAGAAAAGCTGGCTTTATTGAGCAGAGGGGCCGATTTGAGACTGGAATAAAGTAAAAAATAGTGAGAGATAATGTCACTGAATTGTGAGATGAGGGGTTTTGAGAAAGCATCTTTTAAAATATTTTATTCATATCATTTGTTTTTACATCATATTTATTTTCTAATATATCCTTTTGACCTTCCACACCAAGAGAGTAATCTTTCTTAAAGAATACATGAAAAGAGAGGGAAAAAAACCAGCATAACTAATCAATACATCAATGTACATTTACAGTATAAACAGTATTCCAACCCATAGTCTTCAACCTGTGTCAAGAGGGGAAGGAGTTTCATTTTTGTATCTTTACTTTGAAACTAAACTTGGTCATTGTAATTCACAGTATTCAGTTTTAATTTTTTTCCATTAAATTATTGTGTGTATTATTTTCCTGTTTATAGTTAGTATCAGTTCACATAAGTCTTCTCTGTTTTCTCTTGTATTTATCTTAATTTTTTCCTAAATTGCAGTAATGTTTCATTATATTCATGTACCACAGGATTGGTGGTGTTGTTTTTTTTTTTTACCATTCCCCAACTGATAGTCAATTTTATTTCCAATTTTTTGCTATTTCAGAAAGTTTTGCCATGAATTTTTTTTGGTGTATATAATATCTTTTTTTTAAAGCATATTCATAGTATATAATTTATATATTATATAATAATATAATTATTAAAAGCTTATGTAGCTTATGGCATCTTTTTAACAGTGGGATCCCTGGGTGATAGGTATGAATGTTCAGTTCACTTTCTTTATCTAATTCCAAGTTGCTGAGAAAGCACTGATAATGATTTTACTATGAAGTTATTATAATGGAGGTGGGATAATCCAAAGCCACCTGGAGCTACTGTGTGCTATTCATCTGTTTTACTTCTAAGCACCTTAGGAATATATAAGACGATGCTAGTTTCCATTTCAAGTATATAGTTTAATTTTGCATTAATGAATAGTTATAGGAGGCTTTTCTACGTCAACTTATGAATAAAAGTTATTCTCACATATTCTTAATTCTAATGAAACTGATTGTAGAGCTTTATACTAATTATATGCCGTGGATATCATGCTGGGCCTGGAGTCCAGAAGATCTGAACTCAAATATAACCTCAGGCGTTTGCTGTCTGCGTGATCCTGAGTAAGTCACTCACCTCTCTCAGCCTCTTCTTCTCAGTTGTTAAACGAGGATAATAACAGCATGTCTCTTGCAAGGTCATTGTAGGAATAAGATGAGATAATATTTATTAAAAGATCAGTGCCTGGCACATCATGGTACAACATAAATGCTTATTCTTTTTTTTTTTTTTTTGCTTTCCCTCTTTACGTATTCAAAGCCAGAAAGCTTATTCTGAGAACAGATGATGAATAGGTGATTTTTTTTTCATCTTCCCTCCTTTAAAAGAAATAAACAGCATTTTTCAGTATTTATAGAGGTGATTTTGATTTCTCTCTAGAACTAACAGTATCTCCAGTTTAGGCAGGTTATTAGTGTTGTCTTTTCACACATTACTTTCTTAGTAGTCTCATGTCATGGTATAGAGAATAAAAGACAGCTGGGTATTCTAGACTCGAAGCATCTGTTCCCGCAAATGAAGCTGCATCTTATGACTAGCAGGAACTGTTCCACTCAGCATATGCAAGCAGAAAACATGACCCCTTTATCCTCAGTGATTTGGCTAAATATATACATTTTAATGGGAGCAGGAATAAAATGTTGTTTCATTTCTCCATGTCACTGCTCAATATTCATTTTATAGGAAGCTATAAAAAGGCCATAACTTTCATTTTCATTTTTTTAGCACTTAAATGATGCAAAAATGTTGAATACTATTTATGTTTCTTGTCAGAAACAACAGATGCTCCGGTATGCTACACAAACTGAGTCAGACGCAATTCTTGACCTCTAGGAGTTTACAATGCAATTCATGGTCCTTTTGATTTAGTCTTACGAAAGAGACCCCCCCTGAAAGAGGCATTCACATTTTCCAACATCTGGTCATTGTGGTTAAATATAGAGTACCTTGTTACCTTACTTGTTTGGTTGTGACTTTACTTTGTCCCTCCTGCACCGTATTAATAATTCTTAATAATCCTTTTAAACTTAATGTAACCAATATCACTATTTATGTATGATTCAGATTCTTCTTTTGAATGGAAAATGGAAACATCCTTTTAGACAACCAAAGGATTTCACAAAGATTTTAACTACTAAGATAAATTCATATTTCAAAGGAATAACTTTCTAAGTTATTTGTAGATACTTACAAAAATATGAGATACTAAACCATGCATTATTTTCTGACTTTATTTAAAACAGTTTGGCCCCCACCAAGAAACAAATACATATCCCCTGCTGCTGCTGCTACTGCTACTTTGGGCTACTACTACCACCACCACCACCACCAATACTATCTACACTACTAGATTAAGAAAATACAAATATTTGCCTGTAACAAATGCTCATGTAAAATTTAACACAGAGATCCATATTAAAGATCTATTTAATATGGAGATCCATATAAAAATTTAAAGCCTATTGCCTATTTTTCCTTAAACCTAACTAGACTTTTGTTGATTGAGGTGTACTAACTTAAAAGATTCTGTAAAAGTAAACGTTTCCTTGGCTGTTATGCCATTCTTTAATTGAGAAGCTATGATTACTTTATACATTACCATTTTTGTAGAGGTAATGAGAAATCTGAGTGAAAAGTGCACTGTCCTTGATGTTGACTAGAAAATGTTTATATGTTCACATTTTACCATAAATCAGAAATTACTTTGAAGAAAACGTACTCCAGTGAATCTGTGATCTCATTAATTTAGACTTTTCTTCTAAGAATGTAAATTGCAATTCAAATATTTTTTCACCCTGAAGAATGTGTATCAGGCCATCCTTCAATCAGCTGTCAAGCTGATCTTCCTAAGGTGTAGGTCTGACCATGTCACTTCTCCTCTCCCACTCAGTAAACTCTAGTGTTTCCTTATTAGCTCAGCAATCAAATATAAATTCCTCTGTTGACATTTAAAGCCTTTGCAACAGCAAGGACCCCAGAATACATAGGAGGGCCTGCTTTACAGGTTCTTAGATCTGCTTTTCTAAAAGGAAAGTAACTTTTGAGAGGTCAACAATCATTTTAATCAAATACATATACCGACAGAGAAAATACAAGCAGAGAAATAAAGACCAACAGACAGGGCTTTCAGTTCTCTGACCATAAGCAATACATACATCACAGATCAACAGACAGATCCAACCACCTGATCATTACATACATTCACAGTTACCAGGGAGAGAAGCACCAACATCTGGGTTTTCAAAGAGGGAGGGAGACCCAGAGTATTTATACACTTCTCAGGGCCAGAGGGCATCACAACCCTGGAGAATCAATGCCTCTTCAGAAATTGACAAAAAGTGTGGGCTTTCCTACAAAACAAACCTTTTTTAATCAAGCTTCTCTTATTGGGTGGGCAAGATCTTTAACTGTCATTAACATGATTAACATTTCAGCCTTTCACAACCTAGCCTCATCCTGCCTTTCAGTCTTATACTTCCCTCTCCTCCACAAATTCTTATGTTCTGGTGACACTGTTTTCCTTGCTATTCTTTGCACAAAATACTCCATCTCCCAAGTCTATGCATTTTCACTGGCTGTCCCCATTCCATTAATGCTATCTCTCCTCACCTCTACTTCCTGACTTCCCTGAAGTCTTAGTCTCTCACCAGACTACCCCCTTTACTGCTTAACGTTTTCACTCTGAGATTACTTTCAGTCTATCCCATATCTTTATATCTTGTTGATGCATAGTTGTTTGTAAGTTGTCTTCCTCATTTTAATGAATGTGAGCTCCTTGGGGGCAATGACTTTTGTTGCCTTTCTTTGTATTTCCAGTACTTAGCACAGTGCCTCGTATAGTAGACCCTTAATAAATGCTTGTTGACTGTAATTTCCTTAAGGCAGGGACTGTTTCCTATTTTATCTTAATAAGCATTTATTAAGGACCTTCTGTGTACTAGGCACTGAGCTAAAGCTAAAGGATACAAAAAAAGGTCACCACCCTTAAGGAGCTCACATTTATGGGGGGAAAATAGCATGTAAAAGGATCTGAAAAGGTAGGGTGAAAAGAATGATGTAATCCAGCATCTGATGGAAATGGTAAGATGACAGCTTTGAGTATATTTCTTTAATGGATGATCTATAACAGAGGGTACTGAAGAGGTGAGCATTTCGGAGCTGAAGTGATATTGCAGGAAAATGAGTTTCTAGAGACCATGATAAATTCCAGGAGAAAAGCCAAGTGGCACATGAGTCTGTGGGGTTTAGCAGTTTCTAGCACATAGTTGGCATTTAATAAAATGCTTGTTGGTTGGTTTGTCAACTCTTGTCTACATCTTTCCTCAAGTTCCACACGAAAGGTATTCCCAGTGAGGTAGAGATTGCCCTTGATTTCGCCTGATATTTAATATGACTGACTGACTGAATGAAAAGTCCTTTATTAAACCCTAAATATATGCAGTGCACTGTGCTAGACACTAAGGATAGTGCAGTCCCTGCTTTCAAGGAATTCACATTCTAATAGGTGGAGACAATATGTATGGGAGGGTTCAGTGGCTGGATCCAATTCTCTGAATACAAATGAATCAATTTGACTGCAGGGGTGGGGAACCTGCAGCCTTGAAGCCACATGTGGTTCTCTAGTTCTTCTTTTCTCAGTCTTTCGTCATTATGGCTGCTGAGGAGGTTGGGGTCTTTAGTGCCAGTGCTTGGTCCCTGCAGGGGGTTGCTTCCTTCAAAGATAGCAGTGGAGTATCTGAGATGTGAGACAGTGTTGTTCCTCTTTAGCATGAAATTCTGGATGTCCAGTGTTGTACATCTTGCTCATCACATGACCAGTCCATATTTTTCTTTCTTTCTTTTTTTAACATGAATGTTTTGCCAGTGGCTTTTTATTTTTTTTTCCTAGGGCCAGCATCCTATTATTTACTTTTTTTTTTTTAACATTTTTTTCTTTTTAAATATTGAGTTCCTGGTTCTCTTCCTCCCTCTCACTCTTTCTCCATACACTGAGTAGTCAGATATGATATCACTTATACATGTGAAATCATGCAAAACATATTTCCATATTAGCTATATCGCCAATAAAAAGAAACTGAGAAAATTATACTTCAGTTGGCACTCAGAGTTCATCATTTCTCTCTCTCTGGAGGTAGATAGCATCTTTTCATCCTTTGGGATTGTCTTGGATTGATGTATTAATCAGAGTAGGCAGCTCTTGCATAGCTGAATATTCTTTATAGTTCTTTATTCTGTTACAACAAACTCAAGTTACCTTTGTGTCTCTGTTGTCTTTTGAGGGATTCTTATCTTAAATTCTTCAGTGACTATAATATTCCATGACTTATAGCCATGCAACATGGATTAGCGGTAAAAAATTTTGGCCTTTTTTGGGAATAAGTTTGGGTTTATTAAAGAAGGTTTGCAGTTTGCTGATGATGCTTCAAAGCTATCTTCCCCTTTTCAATGCTGGCCTTAACTCATTGTCCATGTGTAGTATCTCTCCAGTATACTGATCATCAAGTCGTGCAACTTGTATATGTAACTGACTGATGTAATACGGACAGTAGGCATTTGTTATCTACTTGCTTTTCCCAGTGTAGATGATGAGGCTAAATTTTTTTGAATTATTCACATCTTTTCTAGGAGGCTTTGCACTGTTCTTGGGTTTGATGTAGCCAACCTAATGTCATCCCATGAAGATTACATATGAGACATTAATATGGCGAATATTTGTAGTGCATTTGAATTCGAAGAGAAAAGTCTAGAAAAGAAAAAACAGTTCCATTGGTGGAGAGCAACCTAAAAGTCCTGGTAGATGGTAATAATAGTAGTCATCATTAAATTAGTTCATGAGGAAAATGTGTAATGTTAGCAAGAATGATAAGTACTAGACTAAATTAAAAAAAGATCTTTTGAGGGAAGGGAGGGGAATGATAAACGTAGATAATTTTTAGAGGAAAATGGAAGAAACAAGATGTTGAGGAAAATGTAAGACCACCAAAAAAGCGTGTTTTAAATCTTAGCATTAAAAGAAATCCCAATGTAATCATTCACAGGGTAAGCATCGGAGAATAAAGTCTCCTCAAAAATAAGCGTGCATGGAAGTATAGTGTAATCTCAGGTTCTTTTACGGTGCGATTCATAATTCAGATTTCTCCTCCAAATGCACTGTGAATGGCTTAGCTATGAAACATCTGTAAAAACAGATTTTTTACCTTGTATTGACTGTTATAGCTACATGAATTCTTTCTTGGATGAATCCTCCCGCTGGAATTACAAACTTCTTAGGGACACTTCCCAGTCTACATTGCTCCAAAGTCAGATAGGCTCACTATGTAAAAGCACACACCCTGCCTCCCCTCACCATGGGAACAAGTTGTGGACTTCCCTTCCCCAAGGTGTGGCATAGGACACAGGACAGGCTGAGGCCTAGATAGAGACACTATTTATTGCAGTATTTATGATTTTCTTAACCATTTATCATGTATAAAACTAACCATTTTTATTAGATTCTTATTTTTTTTTAAATATGCCACTGACTGAAGCTTTTGGACATTGTACCCTTAGCCCCATTTTCCTGATAAGCTCTGTGATTTGTGTGATTTTACATAGAATGGCTTTTTGGTAACACATCACACATATCACATTATAGCAATACTGGCTGTAGTCCTTTTCTAGTGAGAGAAAAATAAAGGTAAGATATTGATATATCCCATTGTACCAGCCTATCTGGGTGCTTATACTTGATCGAAAGGCATTAGGAGTATTATTGAGTAAAGAGTTAAAGTATCACATGTACATTGTAGAGTAATCACTCTTGTAGTGGTAGAAGATGGATTGAAATAGGAGGAGTATAGATGAGGCAGGGAGACCAATTGGAAGGTTATTTTATTAGTTCCGTTGAGAGTTGATGAGAACCTGCCTGCAGGGAGTGGGCTCTGTGAGTAGAGAGGAGACAGGTTTAAGAGAGTTTTTGAAGGTGGAAAGGATGGAATTAGGTAGCTGATTAGATCGAGGGGTAGTGGTGGTGGTGAGGCAGAATGAGGAGTAAAGGTTAACATTAAGATTGTGAATCTAGGTAACCGATAGCATGGTGATGCTGGATGGAATTATAATAGTTTGGAAGAATGGTAAAATTTTGCGGAAGGTAATGAGTTTTGTTTTGGTTGTGTTATTTTGGATGTTTATGAGGCATTATAATAGACAGATAAAGATATATGACTGGTGTTCAGGAAATGATGACTAAATCCTGTGAGAGCTAATAGTTACCAGGTGAGAGTTGTAGAGAGAAAACGGAAAGGGCCTAGGATAAAGCCGTGAAGTACACTCCTAGTTAGGAATCATGATATGGATGAAGAGCCTACAGAGGACAATAAGACTAGAGTTCAAATCCAGTCTCAAGACATTACTAGCTGAGTGACCCAGGTCAAGTCACTATCTCATAGGGTTATGAGGACAAAATGAGATAATTTGAAAATAATATTTTTTTCTCCTTTACATGTTAAAACAATTTAAAAACTGTTTTTTAAGGTTTTGTATTCCAAATTCTATCCTTCCTTCCCTCAATGTGATATAAACTATACATGTGTAATCATGTAAAACATCTCCGTACTATTCATTTTCTACAAGAAAACTCAGTTATTAAAAAAAAAAGACGAGAGATGGTATTCTTCAGTTTGTATTCAGATCACATCAGTTTTTTCTCTAGAGGCAGATAACATGTTTCATCATGAGTCCTTTGGGATTGTCTTGAAACATTATATTACTGAGAATAGCTAAGTCATTCATAGTTCTTCATTGTATAATATGTTGCTGTGGACCATGATCTCTTAGTTCTATTCACCTCACTTTGCATTAGTTCATCTAAGTCTATTCAGGTTTCTTTGAAATCAGCCTGCTTGTCATTTCTTATAGCACAATAATCCATCACAATCATATACCAGAGCTTGTTCAGCCATTCCCTAATTGATAAGCATCTCCTCAGTTTCCAATTCTTAGTCATCAAAAAAAAAGTGCTATAAATACTTTTGTACAGTAAGTCCTGCCCCCACTTTTTAAATCTCTTTGGAATACAGGCCTAGAAGTAATGTTGCTGGATCAAAGAATATGCACAGTTTGATAGCCCTTTGGGCATAGTTTCAAATTGCTCTCCAGAACGGTTGAATCAGTTCACAACTCCACCAGCAGTGTGTTGGTGACCCAGTTTAAAATGAGATAATATTTTTAAAGTGTTTAGCACAGTACCTAGCACATAGTAATACCTAGCACATGTGGTATGAATGGTCTTTATTTCTTTGAGTCGGTGTAGTTTAATTGCTGTTACTTTTAAAGTAAATTATTATAACATTATAAAATAAAATTATTTACAAAGTATATTATTAATATGCGAGTCAACACTAATGTTTTTGCCAATCATATTTTAGAAGCTGAGGTTATTTTTGAAAAATTACAAGAACTTGTGAAATTTTGCTTTTACATTAAGGAGCAGCTGACTTTTTTTCTTTCTTTTTCTTTTTTAGTCTGATACTTCATTTGGCTTAGCTTTTCCTCCCTTATTTTTTCTTTGAAGAATTTTATATTTAGTCATAAAATTTATGTAATAGTGTTATTTAAAATGTTTAACACATGCTGAAGTTTTCTGCATTGCATAAGTTTTTAGGAAATCCTGTGAAATATTTATTTCAGCAAGGAGATTCTGAATATATGTTGAAATTATATCCAATTCAGTCTATATTGTCCATTTTCAGGTAAATATATGAAGAAATTAAGGCTCAGAAAATGGTTTTCTGAATGTTCTTTGAACATTCTAAGCAAGAACTTTTATATTTTTTGTTTCTTTGTTTTTTTTGTTTTTTGTTTTTGGTACTGAACCTGTGATTGCATTGATATGAGGAATCCCTAGTCAGGCAACTCCCCTTTACCATCATAGAGGGATACTAACTATACAACTTTCTGTTCTTGGAGAGTAGCTAGATAATTCAGACCTCTGTAATAGTCAACATCTGCCTCCTGACCAATCAAATAT
>JAQQSK010013365.1:0-11513 GCA_028658325.1 Potorous gilbertii
TTTTTTCCCTTTTCTGGGCATTTTCCCAGCCAGTTACTTGACTTCTGAGAGTCCTCTCCACCCCTGGCCTAGGTCTGCCCAGCTAGTGCTTGGGGTCTGAGATTCAAATGCTGCTCCCCAGCCTCAGGGCTTTTGGCAGCAGGCCTGGCTGCTATTCAATGGAAGCTTAATTTCTGGTGCTCAGGTGGGGGCAGGGTGCCTCCCAGGCTCAGTTCCCTCAGGGGGTTTATGCAGAGACCTTTTGTAATGGAGCTCCTGCCAAGCTCCTGCCTGCTCAGGGAGCCTCTGGCTGCCTGCTGCCTCTGCTGCTGCCTCCCGAGGTGGCCTGAGTCCCGGAGACACTCTGCTCCCCAGTCAGCCTGTCCAGACGTCTCTTTCACTGACTTGTGAGTCTGTGGGTGGAGGGACCTTCGCGGCCGCTGGAGATTCCATCCCTGGAGCCTGCTCGGATCTGCTCGCTCCTCTCTGTGCTGCATGGCCAGGGCAGGGCAGGACTCTGCTCCCATCCGGTGTGCCATAGACCTTTGGGATTGGTTTTTCAGGGCTCTCTGGAATGGAAATCTCCTTCACTGTGTTGCTGTGCAGCTTCCGCTGTTCCAGAATTTGTTGGGAGTTCTTTTTATAGGAAATCTATGGGCTGTGGGTTTGGAGCTAGCATATATGAGTCTTTCTACTCCACCATCTTGGCTCCGCCTCTCTTTTATTTATAGGCAAACCTTAGGAAACATAAATTTAAGGTCTGGAGTATGGATGGACCAAGATAGAATGAAGGAAGCGGATGATGGAAACTATGTATTATGATGGCAAGACTAGAAAAAGGGAGAAAGAATTGGTGACTGGGCAAGGTTGGTATCTGAACCCAGAGTTAAGCACACTAATGGGACCTGGAATTTAAGGGAATTTGGTGTCTTGAGTTAGATTTCACAGATCAGTGAAAGTGAAAACCGTGAGTCACATGTCAAAGATCTCAGGGATCAGTTTGCAGAGAAGGAGGTTGTGGGCCAGGAATTTGATGAAATACAGTGAAGCTTGGGCCAAAGATTGGACTCTTTACAATGATTACCCAGAGGCCTGTCCAACTCTGGGGTTCAAGGATCATTTGTTTCCTTTGGGATTGTGAAGGTAAAACTCAACGTTTTTTACCTCCCCATCCTGCTGCCCTCTGGGACTGAATTTCAAGAACCCTCTACTTTTGGTCAATCCAATTGGAAGAAAATGTCTCCTTCTCCTAGCTCTCCCAAACAAAATAAGTAAAAATGAACTCCTTTCTGGCAAGCAGTGGTTACTGAGGTTAGCTTTGTGTATGAGGGTGCAAGGCTGGGGAGGGTAGCTAAGTGACACAGTAGATACAGCACTATCAGGAAGACCTGAGTTAAAATCTGGCCTCTTACACTTACTTGCAAGTCACTCAACCCTGTTTGGCCTCAGTTTCTTCATCTGTCAAATAAACTGGAGAAGGAAATGGTAAATCATTCCAGTATCTCTGCCAAGAAAACCTGAAATAGGGGTCACAAAGAGTCAGATATAATTGAAACAACTGAACAAGCTTTGTATAGAGTCCTATAAAGGGGGAGGAGGGAAGAGGACAAAAGATATATAGTAAAGGGTATTGGCAATTTTCTTTAGGATTGGATAAAAGCCATGACCAACTCTACCAATGTGCAAGATAGCACAAAAGCACTAAGTGGGGAGGGCTGTAATAAGTTCATGAGATCAGATGTATAGAATCTGAAGGGTCATGTTATAAAAGACATAGTGGCATACATCCACATCTACAAGGGACTATGGAGGCCATCTAGTTCACCTTTATTTTCCAGGTGAGAAGTGTGGTGAAATGATTTCCCCAGCATCACAGACACTGAAGTAGCAGAATCAGGATTTGAACTTAGATTCTTTGACTCCAAAAAAAAAAAAAAGCATTCTTTCCACTGCACCACACTGCTTGGCTGTAGGATTACTTTTTGCCAGTCTCAGTATGTTGGAGAGAGCCTCTGAAAGAGTCCTGAATTAGTTGTCAGAAGAGCTGGATTTGAGTCTGGGTTCTGCACGCGTATTAGCTTGTGTAAACTGGGTAAACACTCAGCTTCCCTGATTCCCAGTTTGCTCATTTATATGATGGAGATAGTATGAGCTGAATCCCTCTCAACCTCCGATCCCTGCACAGGATTATGTGGGTAAGCCTTGCATTTGTTAGCTAGTGTCAATTGCTAGACTAAACTGCCCCTCTCAACTCCAAACTAATTAATTGTGTGCTCTGGTTGGATAAAGGACAAGGAAACTTATTGGTAGGGGCTCAAGAGGGCTTGTTTTGAGAGGCTGTTGATCCACAGAGTCACTGGAACCTGGGGTGGCCATTACCAGCACATCGGTGAGAAGGGGTTGCCAAGGGTGATTCTTTAAATTAAGGGGGTTGAGCAAAATGGCTTCTCAGGTCTCTCAAGTTTAATAGCCCATGGTCCTGTCAGTGTGACGCACAGATGCCCCAGTCAGGTGGATTTGCCTTCCTTGATGCTCCCATCCCAGTACTTGGCCTGTCCAATTCCTCCTCCTCTCCTCAGCCAACCCCCACCCCCGCCTTCCCTCCCGCTACATGTTTCATCTTCTGTCCTAATTGTTTTGGTTTCTTGAGGATTCTTTTAATTCCCTTCTTGCGATCCCCCCTTGCTTCTGTGGCCCCATTCCCTCAGTGGGAAACTCAGGCCCCCTCCCTCTTAGGAAGATTACAATTTTCAATTTGTGCCAATTATGCCTTCTGCCCTCAGGCCAGAAGGCAGGAAGAACACCTCCCTGGCAGCTGTAATTGCTTTCCCTCCATCTTCGCTCAGAAACTCTTGCTGTTTGTCACTGGCTCTGTGATTCCCTCCTGGACCCTGTCTGGGGGCAATGACTCAGAGCCCTGAGGTTTCCATCCTGAGAAAGGTGCTCTGAACACAGCTCCAGGAGCAAAGCCCTTGGGCTGGGGGAAGGGGCACAGATCTGATGTCACTCTCACACACAGGCATGGACATAGACATGCACACTTATCCACTCACAGGTATCAATATACACTCATGCACACACACACACACAGACACACATCCTCACTTTCACAAACACAACACAGACTCACTCATTCCTACTCACATATGTATATTCTCTTACACATACACACAGATGCACACTCACACATATCTCACACATATCTATCCAGAGATACTCGTACTCACTCCCACATGCTCATTGTGCAACCACAATAGATTACTCACTAAACTCACTCCCATAATTCATACAAGCACATACTTTCCCTCCAACATGCACACATGGACACACACATTCACACAGAGATATACTTATACACTCATTCCTCATCTTTGTTTGTCTCTGTCATTATCTCCCTCTTCTATACACACAAAAACTCATGTACATACTTTCATACTCACTTGCACACACAATACATGCAAATTCATAAACTCACTCACACACATGTACACACTCACAAATATACACACATATACCTATATATTCTCTGTGTTTCTCTGATTCTGTCTCTGTCTTTTTAGTTCTTTCCCTCACACACAAACCTTGAACACACACACTCCCACACTCACCTGCATATACAATAAACCTAAACTCACACAATTCACTCTCACACACACAGTCACACACTCTCTCACACAGGCATTCACATAAACATGCACGCACACACACATGCATGCACACACACACACTCTCACATCTAAATTCACAATCCTCCCTTTATGTCTCTGTCCCTTTTTGTCTCTCTCTGTCTCTGTCTCTCATGCACATACATGCACACACACACACTCCCACATCCAAACATACAATCTTCCCTCCCTGTATCTCTGTCTCTTTCTGTCTCTCCCTACACACACACCTGTTCTTCATGGCCTCCCCACACACACAAATCCAGCTCTCCAACACAGGCTGCACATCGATGCTGGTTCCCTCTTTCCTGTTGCTGAGGTCCTTTGGGAAGGCTGTCTTGACCAGTAGGTGGAGTAGATGAGTCAAGGACTCTCAGAGCTGGCAGGGAGGAATTTTAAGAGCTGATAACACTGGTTCTGCAGAAACGGGGAAAGAGGCCAGGAGAAGGAGGAGACTTGGCCTAAGCCATACAGCTAGAATGTGACAGAGCTGGGGGTGACCTACCCACAGGTCTCATTCCGACCCAGGAGTGTGTCCCCTATCTTTCCCTTCATTCCCACCCCAATATCTTCCCCCAGACCCAGTTGGCTCTTCTCTTATATCCTAGAGTCAGCCTTTTCACCAAAGACTTTCATAGAATTTAAAGTTGTAAAGTCCTCTCCCCCAATCAAAAATATGGTAAGGATCCCTTAAAATGTTAAACCCTGCAGAAGTCTTAAATAAAAAGACTGAAAGTCTGGGACCATAAAGTTCTACCTGCTTGTTTTACATGTAAGGAAAGTGAAATCCAGAGACCTGAATTATCTTACTCCAAGACACACAGCCAGGGAGCAGAGCCAAGATTCCATCATCCTGATAAAAAGACAATTTCCATTTGGAAGGTTCTCACACAAGTATGTCAGTCATTTACTTTCCCAGGTAGATGAGTTTATTAGAGGAGTGTTGTATCAGAGAATGATGGGGGAGAAAGGGTAGAAAAGAAATGAGATAAGGTCCCTGCCTCTCCAATCCCACCCCACTCCAGGGCACAGAGGAGGCACAGAACCATCTCTATTTTTTACTTATGTTTTTAATTTATGGATTGATACAAGCATTTCTATAAGATAATATAATAAAAAAGGATGAGATGATTGTACGTGAAACTGCAAATCTTTTTTGTAAAGACCCAGTCTGGTGGACTTCCCTCCTTCCATAGGGAGAAGCTGAGTCTGGTGGGTCATTAAACTGGTGAGTTCTGAAGTACAATAGGGTAAAAGTCCAGTCTCTGCTCTCCAGTCTACAGGAGAGAGGGAGACCAAGCCTCAAAAGAAATTTTCCCTAATTATTCCAGCTTATATTTAACATCTGTCCCATGAGATTTTGCCCCAGTCTAATCTAACTGGCTACCCAGATGAGCACATTTCTCTTTCTCAGTTCCTTGATTTGAGTCAACATTAGGACTTTACCTGGGAGCTGTTGGCCTATATCTGGAAGTCCATGCCTCACCCCACCCTGTCCAACCTCTGCTTGTTGACAATTCATACATTCATCAAAAATTCAGACCAGATTCCATCTCCTCTGTGAAAACTTTCCTGATTTGCCTCTATCACAATAGAAATAATTTCTCTATCATCTGATTTCACAGCATTTTAATACATCACTTAAAATGAATTAAAAGTCCCTGCAATGTTCCAGGCATTGTTCTATGAAGTGGAAATACAAAGACAGAGACAAAACAATCACTGATCCACAGGCCTTGCTTACATTCTGTCAGGGAGACAACATGTACAAATAAAGTTAATTTCTTTCTGTTTGCTTGTTTTTGAGAGACATTGTGGAATAGTGGACAAAATACTGACTTTTGTATTAGGAAGGCCTGGGGTCAATTTCTGCCTTTGACAAATACTGACCGTGTGACCCTAGGTAAGTCACTTAACCCTTTAGGACTCTGAGGCATCTCTTTAAGACAACAAATAAGAGAATGTGCCAGTCTCCATTGGTATAGGAAATTCCTTAGGAAAATTTTCTCATTTTAAGGAGGCCAATGCCAGTCTAATCTAGTGAGCATGACAGCAAGTAATGTCTAAAAATATATATATTTTCTGTATGCCTATTGGTCTCTTTCTACCATCTATCTACTCAACTATCCATTCATCTATCTATATATATCTATATATATATTTATCTATCCAACTATCCATTTATTTTATGTATCTATTGATCTATCCATCTGTCTATCAATCTATCCATCTATCCATCTGTCCTTCTATCTCTCTATCTATCTATCTCTACCTATCCAACTATCAATTAATTTTATCTTCTATCTATCTGTCTCTCTATCTATCTTCTCTGAACCTTCCCCTCCCCAAAATATAAGATCTTGAGGGCAAGGGCTATATATTACTCTCTCTTTTCTTCCCCTGTACATAGCACATCACCCGTAGTAGATGACAAATAGATATCTATTCAATGCATGAGACTAGGAGAATATGATTGATGGGAATGAGGATCTTTCTCAACAGAGAAGCCTCGGGAAGTCCAGACATGGATGATTCTGTTAGTATGGCCCTCAATTTCCTGCATACCAGAGAACCACAGAGGATCTGTGGGTGAGGGGTTGTAGACCTTCCCTTTAGCACTCTGAAGAAAAAGGAATTCCAAGACCCACCTAAGTTGCAGGCAAACTTCCTTTTAAATCTTGAACATCAAGTCATCCGGCATCAATTCAGAATCCTCCATTCTTGGCATATATTCAGAGGAAATGGAAAAACATCCACTCATCACCACCCACACAGTATTGACTATTTATTGTGCCTAGGACTCAGCAGGCAGGCAATAAACTCTTGTTAGCCAACAAACAGAAGCCTGACCAACATGGTGATTTGAGGAGCTCATGGCTTGTGCTACAGTGACGGAAATTCTACTGTTAGAAACTCATTCCTTTGTGTGCTGAAGGTATGAATCTTTATGAAGTCATTGTCAAAATATAAACAACCTGGGAGGACAGCACTATGAAGAAAGGGAATGAGGAAGCAATGAAACCTAGGTGGGGGAGGGCGTGAAAACCAAGTCAAACTTACTTCTAGCCCTGCTACAGTCTCCTAGCCACAATACCGTTAGATAGATAAGCCTGGGAAAATATGATTAATTGGATGGAGGGTCTCTCAACACACAAAAGCCTCCTTTTGTCTAGACTTGGGTTTTTCATGATCCTTTACTTCCTAACTACCCACTTCCCTCATAACTCAGCTTCTCACCCTCCCTATGGTTCTTTGGAACCAGAATTTCAAATCAATTTAGCAAAGCACCAGTAGACATCATTCCTTTCTTCTTGACTTCTAGGCTGTATCTTTGATGACACCTGGAGCCCCAGGTAGCCCCTAGTCAAAGGATGTCCAAACTGACCTCTTTTTCTCAGAGGATCTAGTCTCCTTTTCTGCCCATTCCGATTTTTTCCTCCATAAGCCTGAATAGAGGCTGTTTGGGAGGATGACAGCTACAGAGAAATGGCTAATTGGGGGTTCTGCTGTGTCAGCCTGGAACAATCCCCCTGGTTAGCTCATCTGCAGATATGAATTTTGTTTACTTCAAAGGCCTCATTAGCACCAGAGTTAGCTGGGAGCTGCCTGGATGGCCCATGGGGGCTGCTTAATCATCGGGAATCAAAGATGGGCTGACTCATTGCCAGAAGCCAGTGGCAGGCCCTGTTCCATAGGCCAATGAGGCTGTCCACCTCCTTCCAATTCCCACTGGGAACCAGTAGGCAGTGTGGGCTAGGCCATCCCCTCTCAAAGCCACTTTTTATTTCCAGAGGTGGGAGTGGGAAGCAGGAGGGGTGGGGAGAGTATTGGGATGGAAATCTTTAGAGAAGTTTGCTTCAGAATCTCACTGTCTCTTTCCCAGCATAAGCTTGTTACTGCTCAATAAATGTTTATTGATAAAGGCAATAACCATAAACCACAAATTGTTATTCAGCTATTGTGCTGCCTGCTGTTAGCTATGTGCTAAGTATAACAATAAATAAGACCCTGCCCTACCTTCCAGGGGCTTACAATCTAGTTGAGGAGGTAGGACACACATATGTTGTCGTTCAATCTTGTCTGACTCTTTGTGACCCCATTTGAGGTTTTTTTGGCAAAGATACTGGAGTGGTTTGCCATTTCCTTCTCCAACTCATTTTACAGATAAGGAAATTGAGGCAAACAGGGCTAAGTGACTTGACCAGCATCACACAGCTAGTCAGTGTCTGAATTGGGATTTGGACTCAGGAAGATGAGTCTTCCTGACATTAGGGCTGGAGTTCTGCCCACACCACATAGGTGCCCAATAACACATGTATACAATATCAGGCAACATATGAGTCAGTGTGGGTTCAAATCCCACCTCTGACTCTTACCATCCACGTGACCTTGGGCAAGTCACTTAACTTTTACAAGCCTCCATTTCCTCATCTATAAAATGAGGTTGTTGGATTAACTGACTTCTGAAGTTTTTCCCACATCTAAATATCTAATATCAACCCTGAATAGTATTGGGAGCTGAGAAGAGAAAAAAATGTAACATAGGTCCTGCAGGTACAAATGAATCACAGCCTTTGAGTGTCTAGAATTTATGTGGTTGGAGAGGCTCAGGAAAAGGGCATTCAGGATGACATTAGAGAGGTTCTCTCCAAAGGGTCTTCTTTAAAGAAAGTTAGGAAATCTAAAAGAACCAATGTAATGGTAATGGGGATGTCAGTGATACCTGACAGCTTCATGCCTAGGCTGATTCTTGGTGCTCAACACTCCATACTCTCCACACCAAGAAATGTTTGGGGAGTAGTTCATAGCCATACATTGATGCTTCAGGCCAGTAATCATGCACTATGGGAATAATTCCATCCATCCTCTTCTTCTCTCACACCCTTACACTCAGACCTGGAAGGACATTAGCAGCAATCGCACTTCCTATTCCATGTAGAAATACCCACAGAGATCCTCAGATCCAGAGCTAGAAGGCAGCTCAGCAGCCATATAATCAACCATCTGAATTTTACAGAAGACACTGATCTACAGGAAAAATCAGTGATTTTTTTCATGACAAAAGATGCAAGTATCAAAGGCAGATTTTGAACCCAAATCCTCTGACTCTAGAGTCACTGTTCCTGCTATTTCTGGTGAATGGTCATTCATTATCTGCTTACATACCTCCAATGTTGGAGAACTCACTTCCTCTTGAGGCATACTATTTCACAGTGGGACACTTCTAATTATATGAAGCTTTCTTCCTGGATGGATCTGACCTCAGAAAGTCCTGAGGTCAAATCTTGCTTCAGGCATTTAGTAAATGTGAAAACCTGGACAACTCACTTAAACTGTCTGCCTCAGTGTCCTCCTCTGTAAAATAATGATAAATAATAGCAGCTATTTCACAGGGTCATTATGAGGATAAAGTAAGATAATATTTAGAAAGCACTGTGTAAACCTTAAAACCCTGTACAAATTCTAGCTAGCTATTGTTATCCTGAACTGAAATCTGTCACATATGAAATTCTATTAAACAGGGTCAAAGATTTTCCTTCTAGAATTACACATGGGGTTTAGAATGCAAATACTTTTTGGGTAGGTATTTACTCATTCACACTGATATTTGAATGACTGATATTAGAGCTCGAGAATAGATTTTTGAGAGCAGGTAGGAAAGGAAAAGGACAAGAGGACAATAGGTTCTTGAAGAGGGGTCAGAAGGGGGTGCCACCAAAAACTACGGCAATTCTCAATGACCACCCACTTAGCCAAAGAAGTGGCTGCAAGTGGCATCAGTGAAAAGATAACCTACATGATGAATCCCAGTTGCTTGGGGTGTTATTAGTATAGGCTATGCTTAACAAACAAGTCATTTTGAACTGCAAGTGACTGAGTGCTTCCAGCTATCATTCTCTTTGACCCAGCTTTTGGGGAACCTGAGAGGGAGCCCAAGGGGGTTTTCAGATCCAGGTTTCTTTTGACTCCAAATCTAAGGAGATTTTCATACCATCTTGCTGCCCCAAGGGTAGAAAGCTGAGAGAAGAAAGTATGAATCAAATAGGGACCAATGATTAACTCAACCAAGAGATTGGACAAAAGAGGTAGGTGGACCCCACCTCTTCATCAGGTGACCAGGAATATACCCCGGGAAGTCAATCTAGCAGAGGAGTAGAAGGAGAGGGAAACTGAAAAGAGGCTAAGGACTTTTCAAAAGAGCAGGGAAAGAAGGACCTGAGTCAGGAATGTTAGTTTAGATGGAGGTATTTGGGTCAAAGGATCTCTCCAAGACTGATCTCAATGCAGGTAAAAATGAAAGTATCTATCCTCTGAACTTGAGATGACCAACCTGTGTAGAGATCGAACTTTGATAGTGCCTCTACAAGTAGAAAAGAGAATATGATACAACCCAAAAAGGCAAATGACAGGACAGGGATGTGGTCAGGGAAGAATATTAAGAAATGAACCTCTCCTAACTATTGGTGGGAATTGGAATGGGAGATAAAGAACTGTTCTTACAATCAGGAAGAATGGGATTCAGCCCTGCTTCTGGCTGGTGTGAACCTGTACAAGACACGTCCTCTATGTGATCTAGGACAGTTGTAAAAGGAGGGGGGCAGGGCTTCATGGTGGGACATGATTTGCCCCCAAGGGGTATATGAACAACCAGTTGGAGGGTGCAATGATTGGATAGAAAATGGTTTCATCTCACTCTCCCCAGGATATCTAATCTTTAGGCTTGTCTCCAATACAAAAACATCTCTTCAGCCATTATACTTTTTCGCAGTTCATCCCTTCTCATACCTTCCTGACACAGAAAACCTTCTATTTCTCCTATCTATCTGACCGCTCCTTTTTGTCTTCTTTCCTAGACATTTATCCATTCTATGCTCACTACCCCAAAATGACCCCAAAGTTTCCAAACCCTTTTCACCTTTTCTTTATGCTCTCTCACTTCTGATTTCATTAGTTTCTATGAGTTCATTGATCATCTCTACAGAAATGATTCTCAGATGTGTTTATGTAGCCCTAAGCTCTCTTTCAAACTCCAGTCCCACATCACCAACTTCTTTTTAAGCATCTCAAATTGGAAATTCTATAGGCATCTGAAACTTGGCATGTCCTTAGCAGAATACTTTGCCTTTCTCCTAAAACCCTTCCCTGTTTCAACCTTTTCTATTATGGTTGGCAGTACCATCCTTTCTCCAGTCACTCAGGTGCAAAACCTTGGGGTCATTCTCAACTCCCTACTCTCACTCACTCCACATAGCCAATCCATTGCAAAACCTTGTTTTCCCTTCATAACATCCATCTTACACATCTCCACCATTCTAATCACACAGGCAACTCAGGCTATCACTACATCTTGCATGATCTATTACAATAGCTTTCTAATTGGTCTCTGCTTCAAGTCTCTCCACACTCTAATCCATCCTTCAAACTGAGGCCTGAGGGGGCGGAGCCAAGATGGCAGAGTAGAAAGACTCACCTATGCTAGCTCCGAACCCACAGCCCATAGATTTCCTGTAAAAAGAACTCCTGACAAATTCTGGAACAGTGGAAGCCACGCAGCAACACAGTGAAGGAGATTTCCATTGCAGAGAGCCCTGAAAAACCAACCGCAAAGGTATCCCAGACGGGAGCGGAGCCCTGCCCTGCGGAGTGCTCCCCTCCCCCGCCCCGGCCACGCAGCACTGAGAGGAGCCAGCAGACCCAAGCAGGCGTCAGGGACCTGAATCTCCGGCAGCTGCGAAGGTCCCTCCACCCACAGACGCACAGGTCAGTGAGAGAGACAGGCTGAGAGGGGAGCGGGGGATCTCTGGGACTCGGACCCCCTGGGAGGCTGCCGCTGCGGCAGAGGCAGCTACGGGCAGAGCAGGCTGAAGC
>JAQQSK010013366.1:0-11513 GCA_028658325.1 Potorous gilbertii
GGGCAGATTGGTGATATGGGTAATTAGAATGTCCAGTGTATCGGGGAGGGGGGAGGGGACAAAGGGGGAGAAAATTTTGGAACCCAAATTCTTGTGAAAATGAATGTAAAAAGTTAAATAAATTTATTTAAAAAAAAAAACAAAAAACAAAAAACTTTATTTTTTCAGTTTCTATGTGCAATTATCTTTGAGTATAAGAATATGGAATCTGACACTGCTTTCATTTGTGTTCTCTTCATTGGCTCCTGAGTGGTAGAAACAATTGCATGATCCTAGATTTTTCGTTTAATTTTGTTTTTAGCTTAAGTTTAACTTTACCTTCATTAAGCAATTCCTCTTCACCATCTGCTGTCAGAGTGATATTGTTTGCATATATGAGGTTGTTGATATTTCTCCTGGCAACGTCAATTTTGACTTTTGATATATTAAGCCTAGCATTTCCCATGATGTACTTTGAAGAGAGTTTATTTTTTTTTAAAGTTACACAGACAGACTTTTTATACTCCTTTTGAAATCTTAACCAGTGTTCCATATTCAATCTGTCACTCCTTGCTCTGCATACAGGTTCCTCAGGAGAAAGAAAAAAGATAATCTGAGTGTTAGAGCCAAGATGGTGGAGTAACAGGATGCACTTGCTAGCCCTCTCCTGCAGAACCCAGTGAAATACTTCTAAAATTGAATCTGAAGAAGATCAGGAGCCACAGAGCCCAGATAACAAAAGAGGAAAATAGATCTCTAGCTCAGGATGGTCTAGGGGCTTGCAAGGAAGTGTCTACAGTGGTACACTGAGCAGAGCATAGCCCAGTGTAGGCCATGCCAGCACAGATGGACATAAGAAGAACTTGGGTGTAGTAGCTCTACAGAACCTGTGGTATTTTCCAGATTTCGCATCCATGGAGATCCAAGAACAGGTTGAAAGTGTTCTGGAGGAGATATGTGGGACCTGCATGGGAGATTGGAGTTGTTGGACTTTAGTCAAAAGATGACAGAGTGGGTTGGGTAGTCAGAGCCTGCAGCAGCAGTGGCTGTTCCTGGAGCTCTAGCCCCACAGATTTTGAAGATATCAAGCAACTGGCAGTGCACATACTACCCCCATTGAAAGCTGAGAAAGACTTTGACAAAGAGGTCAAAAGTCAAGGAAATAACTAGGAAAATGAGCCAAAACCAGAAAAAGAATCAGAGGATAGAATCTTAGTTTGCTGAAGAAAATAACACTTTAAAATACAGAATAACCCAATGGAGTAAAGAGATTCAAAAAGACAACGAGAAAAATATTGCCCTAAAAAGTATAACTGGTGGAAAAGGAAAAAGGAAAAGGATGGAAAAGGAGGTCCAAAAGCTCAATGAATAAATTTATTCCTTAATGACTAGAATGAAACAGATAGAAGCTGATGACTTTATAAAAAATCGAGAAATTATTTTAAAAAAAAAGCCGGAATGAAAAAAGTAGCAGAAAATGGCAAATAATTTATTGGAAAAACAACTGACCTAGAAAATAGATTTAGGGGAGATAAATTAAAAATGATTGGACTACCTGGAAGCTGTGATCAAAAATATAATAGCCCTGGGAGGAGGACCCAAGATGGCAGAGTAGAAAGATTCACATATACTAGCTCTGAACCCACAGCCCATGAATTTCCTGTAAAAAGAACTCCCAACATATTCTGAAGCAGTGGAAGTGTGCAGCAACGGAGTGGAGATGTCTGTTCCAGAGAGGCCTGAAAAACCGACCACAAAGGTCTGTCATGCACTGGACGGGAGCAGAGTCCAGCCCTGCCTTAGCCACGTGGCACCAAGAGGAGCAGATCAGAGCAGGCTTCAGGGACGGAATCTCCGGTGGCCACGAAGGTCCTTCGACTCACAGACACACAGGTCAGTGACAGAGAATTCTGGGCTGGCTGAGAGGGGAGGGGGTTGTCTCCATAACTAAGGCCCCCTTTGGAGGTAGTGGCAGAGGCGATAGTGACCAGAGGCTCCCGGAGCAGGCAGGACCTCAGGTCTATTACGGAAGGTCTCTGCATAAACTGAGTGTGTGAGGCGGCCCTGCCCCCACCTGAGCACCAGAACTCAAGCTCACATTGAAGGGCAGCTGGGCCTGTCACTGAAAGCCCAGAGACTGGGGAGCAGCATTTGAATCTCAGACCCCTAGCACTGGCTGGGCAGATCTAGGCGGGGGTGGAGAGGAACCTCAAAAGTCAAGTAGCTGCCTGGGAAAATGCCCAGAAAAGGGAAAAAATATAAGATCATAGAAGGTTACTTTTTGGTGAACAGATTTTTTTCCCCCAATTCCTTTCTGATGAGGAAGAACCACGCTTACCATCAGGTAAAGACACAGAAATGAAGGCCTCTGTATCCCAAACATCTGAGATAAATATGCAATGGGCTCAGGCCTTGGAAGAGCTCAAAAAGGATTTTGAAAATCAAGTTGGACAGATGGAGAAAAAGCTTGGAAGAGAAATGAGAGACATGCAAGAAAAGCATGAAAAACGGGTCAAACCTTGCTAAAGGAGACCCAAAAAAATGCTGAAAAAAAGACACCTTGGAAAACAGACTAACTCAATTGGCAAAAGAGGTTCAAAAAGCCAATGAGGAGAAGAATGCTTTCAAAAGCAGAATTTGCCAAGTGGAAAAAGAAGTGCAAAAGCTCACTGAAGGAAATAGTTCTATCAAAATTAGAATGGAACAGATGGAGGCCAATGACTTTCTGAGAAACCAGGAAATCACAAAACAAAATCAAAAGAATGACAAAATGGAAGAGAATGTGAAATATCTCTTTGGAAAAACAACTGACCTGGAAAATAGATCCAGGAGAGACAATTTTAAAATTATGGAACTACCTGAAAGCCATTATCAGAAAAGGAGCCTACACATCATCTTTCATGAAATTATCAAGGAAAACTGCTCTGATATTCTAAGACCAGAGGGAAAAATAATTATTCAAGGAATTCACCAATCACTTCCTGAAAGACATTCAGATAGAGAAATTCCTAAGAACATTGTGGCCAAATTCCAGAGTTCCCAGGTCAAGGAAAAAGTATTGCAAGCAGCTAGAAAGAAACAATTCCAGTATTGTGGAAATACAATCAGGATAACACAAGATCTAGCAGCTTCTACGTTAAGGGATCGAAGTGTGTGGAATAAGATATTCCAGAAGTCAAAGGAACTAGGTCTACAACCAAGCATCACCTACCTAGCAAAACTGAGTATAATACTTCAGGGGAAAAAATGGTCTTTCAATGAAATTGAGGACCTTCAAGTATTCTTGATGAAAAGACCATAGCTGAAAAGAAAATTTGACTTTCAAAAACAAGAATGAGTAGAAGCATGTAAAAGTAAACAGCAAAGAGAAGTCGTAAGGGAATTACCAGAAGTCAACTGTTTGTTTACATTACTACATGGAAAGACAATATTTGTAACTTTTGAAACTTTTTAGTATCTGGGTAGTTGGTGGGATTACGCACACATACACACACACGCACACACACACATATGCACACAGAGAGACAGAGAACTCAGAGTGAATTGAATAAAATGGAATCATATCTTAAAAGAAATCAAGGTAATCGATGAGAGAGAAATGTAGTGGGAGGAGAGAAGGTGAAATGGAATGGAGTAAATTATCTCTCACAGAAGAGGCAAGCAGGAGACTTTATAGTGAAAGGCAAAAAAGTGGAGAGCTGAGAAAATAAAACATGAAGTTACTGTCATCACATTCGACTAAAGGAAGGAATAACATGCACACATATTTTGGTATGACACCCTATCTTAAAATACAGGGAAGTGGGGGAGAAGGAGATAAGCAGGGTTAGCGGGATGATGGAAGGGAGGACAATCAGAAGAGGAAGCAATTTGAAGTCAACACTCCTGGGGAGGGACAGGATCAAAAGAGGGTATAGAAACAATGTGGAGCAGGATAGGGTGGAGGAAAATATAGTTAGTCTTTCACAACACGACTATTATGGAAGTCATTTGCAAAACTACCCAGATATCGCCTATTTTGGATTGTGTGCCTTCCAAAGGGAATGGGTGGGGAGGGAGGGATGGGGAGATGTTGGAACTCAAAGTTTTAGGAACAACTGTTGAGTATTGTTCTTGGTACTAGGAAATAAATAATATAGGTAATGGGGAATAGAAAGTTATCTGGCCCTACAGGACAAAAGAGAAGATAGGGATAAGAGAAGGGAGGGATGATAGAAGAGAGGGCAGATTGGTGATAGGGGGTCATTAGAATGCTGGGTGTGTTGGGATGGGGGGAGAGGACAAATGTGGAGAAATTTTGGAACCCCAAATTTTGCGAAAATGAATGTGAAAATTGAAAGAAATAAATTAAAAAATATAATAGCTTTTCAATCATCATTCAAGGAATTATGAAGGAAAGCTTCCCTGATTTTGTAGGGACATAGGATAAAATAATTTTTTAAAGAATCCACTGATTACCTCCTAAAAAGAGACTCTAGAATGGAAAACTCCTAAGAATATTGTAGCCAAATTCCATCACTTCCAGGTCAAGGAGAAAATATTACAAGCAGACAAGCAAACAATTTACTATACAATTCAGAAACAATTCAAAAATGCAATCAGTATAACACAAGGCCTAGCATCTTCTACATTAAGGGATCCAAGTGCTTGGAATATGGTATTCCAGAAGTCAAAGGAACTACAAGTAAAACTAAGTATCACCTAAGGGCAAAAAAATGCTCATTCAATGAAATAGAGGACTTTCAAACACTCTTGTTGAAATTACTAACACTGAATAGAAAATTTCACTTTCAAACACAAGAATCTAGAGGGGCATAAAAAGGTAAACAGGAAAGAGAAATAATAAGGAACTTACTAATGTTGAACTGCTTACTTTCCTACATGGAAAGATAATATTTGTAACTCTTGAGACTTTTCCTCATATTAAGGTAGTTGGAGGCATTGTATAACTATAGACAGATGACACATGGTGAGTTGAATAGATAGGAAGGATATCTAAGTAAATGCAATTAGTGGGTTAGACAGGAATTTATTGAGAGGATAAAGGGAGAAATAGAATGGGGTAAATTATTTCACATAAAAGAGGCAAGAAAAAGCTTTTTCAATGGAGGGAAAGAGGGGGGAGGTGAAAGGGAAAGAATGAACCTTAATCTTATTGAATTTGACTTAAGGACGGAATACCATGTGCATTCAATTTGGTATGAAAACCTATCTTACACTACAGCAAAGAAGGGGGATTTGAATAAGTGGGGCATAGGGACTGATAGAAGGGAAGGAAAATGGCAGTAACATGTAATTTGAAGTAAATAATTTTGAGGAGGTATAAAGTCAAAAGAGAAAACAGGAAAAATGGAGGGCAGAATAGAATGCAGGGAAATAGCCTTTCACAGTATGTCAGTGATGGAAGTGCTTTGCACAACTACACATGTATGTCATATTGAATTTCCTGCCTTCTCAGTGGGGATGGGTGGGAAGGGAGCAAGGTTAAGTAGATGGAACTTAAAGTTTTAAAAATGAATGTTAAAAATTGTTTTTAAGTGCAACTGGGAGGTATGATATACAGGCAACGGGGTAGAGAAATTTATCTTGCCCCACAGGAAAATAGAGGGGATGGAGTGTATTACCAAGGCAATATTCACAGCACTGGTGGTGACTATGAATATGCCATTGCAGTTTTCAGTTGCAAAATATAGCAAACTCTTCATATAGAAGGAAGAAGAAAACATTTATTTAAACACCAGAAAGCCAAATCCCAGAATCAGAAAGCAAAATCTATCATGGTGACCAAGAAGTTAATAAGGATGTTCACAGTAGAGGGCAAAGCCATTCTCAAATCTCTCTTTCTCCAATCAGGGCCTTCTCAACCATCAACTGTCACAATGTGTCAATTGGCCTGTGTCAGTTGGCCTGAGTTCTTTCCCCTCTGACCTGACCCCACGCACTCACTTCCTCCTGGTTCTTCTCCACTCTTCTTGTTCTGCCTGTTCAGCAAGCTTCTCCCTCCACATGTGACTCAGGCTTCCAAAGAATACAAGCACATCATACAGGCCTATTAATTAAAGAGAAAGGTCTTTCCATTTTAAATTACTATTACATGGGGATAAGAAAAGGGAGGGAGGCATGTGATAGAAGGAAGGGCAGATAGGGGAAAGCAACAATCAGAATGCATGCTGTCTTGGGGGTGAGTAGAGGGGAGAGAGGGGGAGAATATTTGAAACTCAAAATCTTGCAGAAGTGTCTAAAAGTGAAAACAAAAGATAAATTAAAAATTTGAAAATATTATCATTTGAACACATATATGAATTTCTTGTATTCATATACATATACAAGTAGTATATATTCTTAAGCTGAAACAAAAATATCCTTTCATTGATATTATTTATATTTATGTCACTAGATTATAAATATTCAGTAAGTTTAACTAATTAGAGAAATAATACCATTCAAATATCTTAACTAGGGTCACAATCATAATAGTGAAGTACTTATGATGCTATTGGGACCAATTTGCTGGTGCAATGTCCAGGTTCCAGTGTTTTCCATTTTTAATTAGGAAATGACATGTGTTCTTTTAGTTGTGATTATTATAGTAATTGGAGATGCCAGGTAAGTCCACTGATTAATGAAGTATACCATGTACCTTCTGTAAATTGCTCATCTTATTCACTTGCAATTTATTTTATGTTTCCAAAAACAATCTAAAACTGGTACTGTCACTGACATATGTATTTTGCAATTACACTGAAAACAGAAAAAGAAAATTGTGTGCCTTCTTTTTCCTCTTGGGGCTATAACTGTTTATACAAACTACATTATGTTTCTGAAAATTACAGAAGGGATAGCAGTACGAGCTGCTGTGATTTTTTGCATTGGTCTAATAGAAGACAAATATTTTTCAGCTCATGTCTCGAATATTTGTATGTTCCAGAATCGACTTAAGGAAAAATAAATATATTTGACATTTTAAGAAAATGATAATCTGGTAGGATTATGTCCTTGAGGTCTTATCCTTTTTTTTCATGACCCTCACAGTGAAAGTTTTCAGTATAGATATTGAGGCAGAAGTATATGTTGGTTTGTTTGTTGTTTTTCTGGAACTCCTTTGCTATCTCCGTGCTGGCGATTTGCTCTCTAGTTCTTCTGCCTTTTTGAAAATCATCCTTGCCTTCTGGTAGTTCTCATTTCAAGTATTGCTGAATCCTAGCTTGCAAAGTCTTAAGCAGAAACTTGCTGGCATGTGAAATAAGTGCCTTTGTTTGATAATTTAAAGCATTCTTTGGTGTTCCTCTTCTTTCCCATTGGAACACAAACTGATCTTTTCCAATCCAGTGACCACTGATGAGTTTTCCAAATTTGCTGGTGTATTTATTGCAACACTTAAACAGCATCATCTTTTAGGATCTTCAATAGCTCAGCTAGAATTACCCTCACGTTCACTGGCATTATTGCATATGTATATAAATGTGTTTAAATTTAGGGATTATCAAAGAAAAATTGGTGAAAAGTTTCAATATTTAGAAAAATGAGAAAACTAGAAAACCATTTGAAAATGATAGGTTTAGAAAAAAAATTACATCGTGTTCCATAACAAGCTTTAAATGGATTCAGGAACTAAGAATACATTTTTTTAATTTACATCATGAAGACAGATGGAGGAAAAATGAATTATGGACATGAATTCTACAGGTATCCATGGAGAAAGAACTTTTAAGTTAACAAGGAAAAGTGGTGACAAAACACAAAATAGACCATTTTAATTATGTGAAATAAAAAACATGTGGTGACCAAAATCAATGCAGCTTGGATAATGGGAATTAACTCTTGAAGAATAAAAAGACTTTTATTTAACATCTTTAACATTCAATATATTTAAGGCATAAACATAAATATGTGAGATTAAGAATGTTTACCCCAATTGATGAGGGTAAATGGAATGAGTTATTCAAAAAGCATTTACAAACTACTGCCCACCATATAAATTACTATCCCTATTAATAAGATGAATGCAAGGGTAATAATTAACACTAAAGTGATTTTTATAAGAAAGGAAAAGTAATATATTTTAATAGTCATATGAATTTGAACAAGCATACTGGAAATAATTTGGAATTATTCTTAGAGAAAGTAATTAGATATTCATACCTTTTGACTCATAGATCTCATTGTTAAGGATGAAGCACTAGAAGACAAATACAGAAAGGAAGGGAGAAAGGTCAAGTATGCGTGAAGATATTCATAGCAACACTCTTTGTATGTTTTTATTTTCTTCTTGTAAGCAAAACAATGAACAGTTGTCCTTACTGTGAATGAAAGGAAATCACTGAAAGCTAAGTTCAAAGTACTGAAAATGTTTGTTTCAGTATTAATAAGGTTGATTGGCTTTTTAGTGTAACAACCTAAATGAACTGTCTAAAATCCATGTAAGTCATTAGTGTAACAAAAAAAGCCTCACAGAACTTATTCTAAAATGAATTTTACAAAATGGAGATTTTGAATCATGTGCACTGAAGCATAGTTCCACAGTAAAATCCTGATACCACTACGTAAAATAAGATCTCTAGTCCAGTCTTTCGACATGAGGTTTGAAAGGGACAGGTCAAAAATCCTTTATTATACACTTAGTATTTGCATTTGCTAGGCATTGTGTTGAACATTGAGATACAAAAAATGTCTTCTCTTTAAAGTTTTCACAGTTTAATGTGATTAGGCAAAATCAAACATCAGTACACAAGCAAGATTACACTCATACACACATAAAGAGAAAGAGAGAAAGAGATAGAGACAGAGAGAGAGATGTATATAGGTGTATATATATATATATATATATATATATATATATGTATGAATATATAGAGTTTAAATATATTGTAGTGACCATATGTGTGTATGTACACATATAAAATACATTTCTATTTAGTTACAGAGAAAGAGATAGGGGAGATGGTGGAAAGAATTCGAAATATTTCAAGAAATATTGTACCAACATCAAGGATGACAGAAAGTTTTTCATTTTTCACTTACTTTTCCCTTAAAAAGAGAGGAGTGATATGGTAAAGCTTGCATTTTTGACTTATGACCAACTTAAGACTACAGCATTTTCTGAGCATGCAAATCCCCAAGCTGTCATTGCCATTATATTATTCACATTTATGTTTTCTAAAGTGTAAAGCTTGCTTAATACTTGATCATCCATTAAAATACTGCTTTTTACATTATAATTTTCAGTTTTGGTGAAAGGGATACCATATGCTACATACTGTACAATGTGCTAAGAGTTCCTTAAAAGCACAGAGAGATTAATTCCCTATTTTCAAAATAGTTGATTTAAGTAAAAAGAAGCAAAAAGAAAGCATTTTATTTGTTAAGGGGTTCAGTTATTCCCAAGGCACAGATCTGACCTTGTCATGGCCCAACTAAAAATTTTTATTGATCATCTTTTGCCTCTGTGATTAAAAGAAACAATAACCCAGTATTTTCATCTTCCTTAGTCCAACTCTTATCTACATTACTTGCCTTATTGCATTTTTCTTCCTTTTGTTCATATTACCTTATGACAGACCTGTATAACCCATTGGGTCACTTACGGCCCTCAGGTCACCGGCAGTATGCAGAAGAATTTTTTTGGACCTAGAAAAATGTAGATAAAAATATCCTTTGTATCTAGAGGAGGACCTTTTTCATGCCCCAAGTGCCCCCAGGGCTTTAAAGTGGTCCGTTGTCCATAGGTTGTGCAATCTACCTTATCCTCTAAGCGGTCTACTAGCTGTTCCTGAAGCACCAGATTTCATTACCCAAATTTCACCCATTCACTCAAGAATTCCTAAAGCCTGGTCCCAATGTCACATCAACTGCTTGGTAAATTTCACTGGCTTCTTATTACCCTCAAGATAAAGTTTAAAAAATGTTTTATTTGACATTCAAAGTCTTTTATGACCTAGTTCCTTCTTACATTTCCAGTGTTCTTACACCTTATTCCAAAACATCTACTTTTTAATCCAGTGACACTGGCCTCGTGGTCTTTCTACAAGCAAGACACTCCATCTCTCAGCTCTGGACATTTTCTCCTATCACTGATACTGGAAACATTCTCTCTCCACTGTTATGAATACTGACATGCTTAAGTTCCAACTAAAATGCATTCTTTAACTAAGTACTCTCTTTAACCTTTTTTAATTCTACTGCCTTCTTTTCATTGATTATTTATTTTTATTTACTATTAAGACATAGCTATAGTTTGCATGGTGTGTGGGTGTGTGTGTTAGTGTGTGTGGGTTTCCATGTTTTCTTCCTCAACAAATTGTAAGCTACTTGAGAACAAGGACTATCTTTTGCCTCTTTGTGTATTAGTGTAGTGCTTGATACACAGTAGATGTTTTATAAATATTGATTGACATTTGTGTAATGAAAATAAAGTTACATGTATATATATATATATATATACACACACATATATGTACCTATTTGTGTATGTATATACACAAATATTTTATATGTATATGTGTAATTTACCCATATATTCCTTCCCTCTCTCTCTTCTTCTATCCATCCTTCACTGTCAGAATTATTATCTTCTGCATAGTGTTGTTCCTTTACCAAAACATCTTTAGTGACTGATTACAATCTAATAACCAAAATTCAGACACCTTTGCATGATGATTAAGGTCCTGCAAAACGTGGAATAAGCATCTAATCATATAGTTTCCCCCTATATGCGTGCTATTCTGCAGCCAAATGGAACACTTAAAATTTTGAATCTTTTTTTATGTGTTATCTTCGATATAATCCTGCATGCAAATTTTCCTGTATTATACCTGTCCTCTAGATCCTTCTGAGAATGAATTCCAATCTAATTTGAAAAACACAATTCTAATACTATTTTCTGGCCAAAGCCTTCTTTGACAGCATAGAAGACTGTCTCCTCCCCCTCAGTCCTCACCAATTTGTGTGGTGATTCTTTATTCACTCTCAATAATAATGGATAATATGCTTACATGTGATTGCATTTTGTCATCCTTACGTATTTCGAACTTTTGCAATCTAAGCACTTCGTATTTCCTGAATTAATGAATATGATTGTGTAAAGAGAATGGAATTAATCTTTCTGATGGGGTAAAACAATCCTTCATAAAATATCCATTTTCTTTTTTAAATATAAATTTATTTATTTAACTTTTTACATTCATTTTCACAAAATTTTGGGTTCCAAATTTTCTCCCTATTTGTGCCGTCCTCCCACCCCAATACACCGAGCATTCTAATTTCCCCTGTTGCCAATCTGCCCTCTCTTCTATCATCCCTCCCTTCTCTTGTCCCCATCTTCTCTTTTGTCCTGTAGGACCAGATAACTTTCTATTCCCCATTACCTGTATTTCTTATTTCCTAGTAGCAAAAACAGTACTCGACAGTTGTTCCTAAAACTTTGAGTTCCAACTTCTCCCCATCCCTCCCTCCCCACCCATTCCCTTTGGGAAGGCAGACAATTCAATATAGGCCATATCTGTGTAGTTTTGCAAATGACTTCCATAATAGTCGTG
>JAQQSK010013367.1:0-11512 GCA_028658325.1 Potorous gilbertii
CCTCATTTCTCCTCCAGAGCCATCTGAATCCAGTGACCAGATATTCATCAGGATGCCTGGAGATGACCCAAGATGAGGCAATTGGGGTTTAAGTGACTTGCCCAAGGTCACATAGCTAGTGAATGTCAAGTGTCTGAGGTGAGATTTGAGCTCAGGTCCTCCTGACTCCTGCACTGGTGCTCTATCCACAGCACCATGTAGCTGCCTCAGAACCAGAGGGTAAAATAGAAATTCAAAGAATCCATTGACCACCTTCTGAAAGAGACCACAAAAGGAAAACTCCTAAGAATATTGTAGTCAAATTCCAGAGTTCCCAGGCCAAGGAGAAAATATTATAAGCAGTCAGAATGAAACAATTCAAGTATTGTGGAAATACATTCAGGATAACACAGGATTTAGCAGCTTCTACACTAAGGGATCAAAGGGCTTGAAATATGATCCAGAGGTCAAAGGATGCAGGATTAAAACCAAGAATCACCTCCTCAGCAAAACTGAGTATAATACTTCAAGGAAAAAGATGGAATTTCAATAAAATAGAGGACTTCCAAACATTCTTATTGAAAAGCTGAATTGAACTGAGATGAATTGAAAATTTGACTTTTAAATACAAGAATCAAGAGAAACATTAAAAGGGGAACAGGAAAGAGAAGTCATAAAGGAATCATTAAAGTTGAACTGTTTACATTCCTTCATGGAAAGATGATATTTGTAACTCATGAGACCTTTCTCAGTATTAGGTTAGTTAGAGGGAATACATACATATGCATATACATATATATGTATGTGTGTGTGTATGTGTATACATATATATGTACTTGTGTATGTGTAGATTATATGTGTGTGTGTGTATACACAGAGGGCCCAAGGTGAGCTGAATATGAAGGGAGAATGCCTAAAAAATAAAATTAACTATTGAGAGGAATGTATTGGGAGAGAAAGAGAAAGGGAGAAGTAGAATATAAAAATCACCTCACATAAAAGAGGCAGGAAAGAACTTTTACAATGAAGGGGAAGAGGCGGAGATGAAAGATAATAAGTGAATCTTACTCTCATTGGTTTTGGCTTAAGGAGGGAATAACACACATTTAATTGAGTATGGAAATCTAATTTACCCTACAGGAAGCAGGGGGGAAGAGAATAGGAGAGAGAGAATAATAGAAAGACCGGCAGATTGGAGGAAGTGGTAATCAGAAGCAAATACTATTGTGGGAAAGACAGGTCAAGGGAGAGAATGGAATAAATGGAGGGCAGGACAGGATAGAAGGACACGTGGTTAGTCTTGAAACATGACTATTATGGAAGTATTTTGCATGACTGCACATTTATGAGCTACATCAAATGACTTACTTTCTCACTGAGGATAGGTGGGGAAGGAGAAAATGAAGGAATGTGGAACTCGAAGTTTTAAAAATTAACGTTAAAAATTGTTTTTGCATACAACTGGGAAATGTACAGGTGTACAGATGTACAGGCAATGGAGTATGGAAGTCTATTTTGCTCTACAGGAAGAGAGGGGAGGGCGATGAGAGAAGGGAGAGGATGACAGAAAGGATAGACAGGATAGGGTGTGCACACTGTCCTGGGGTGGGGGGGAATAGGGAGAAAATTTGGAATTCGAAATCTTGGGGAAGTGAACGCTGTAAACTGAAAAGAAATAAATTATATATTGAAAAAAAAAACCTAAGTATCTTTGGTTACACAGGCTCTTGGAGTAGATTTTTACTGTCACCTTTGCTATTTGATGTCACCTTTAATTCTTCTCCCTCAATTCTCATAACTAATCAATCCACAAGTCCTGATGACTACACTTCTGTAACACTTCTTACATGTGTCATCTCTTACATTCCCACCGACGCTGCCCAGCATAGGCTGTCTTTGGTGAGCACCTGTATTACTGAAATAGCCTCCTAACTTGTTTTTCTATATCTGCTCATTTACTTCCAATTTATTCTTCATGCGACTATCAGAATAACCTTTCTTAAGCACTGATCTGTCCATGATACTCCTTTACCTACTATGTAAACCTTTCTCTAGTATCAAATGCTTTCCACAGCCTAATACTATCTTGTCCTGTCACTTTCTTTCACACACTCCACATGCTTGTCACACTAGACAAATCAAGAAATAATTGTAAAACGTTTACTATGTTTCAAGCATGCTCTAGATATGCTGGGGAGACAGATTTATTAGTGATACTGCCCCAACTTCCAAGGAGCACTGATAGGTAGCAAGGTTACTGTTATGTTCATTTTATAAATGAGGCACATGAGGCTCTCAGGGTTCCCCATGGTCAGTTAGATAGCAGCAGAGACTTGTCCTGTGGGATTACAGAATCACAGGTCTAGAGGTAGAAAAACTTCAGAGATTATCTAACTCATTCTCCCTCCTCTTTTTATATTTTTTTTCAATTGTTAAACATTTATTTTCTTCTCCAAGAAAAAAAAAGAAAAATAACCCACTACTAATAATATACACAGTCAAACAAAACAAATTCTCACACTGACTATGGCCAAAATTATGTCTCAATCTATATCACCTCTCAGTCTGTAGAATTTTTCTTATCCCCTTATTTTACAGAAAAGAAAATTAGGATCCAAGGTCACAGAGGTAACAAGGAACATTTGAAACCAGGTCCTCCAACTCCAGAATCAGCACTCTTTTTACCATACCTTTCTGAATAGGCTGAAGATTTTGACTACTACAACAACTAATGGTAGAATGAAATGCGAAAAGTGCTATCAGTTTAATGTCACCATAGCAGCCACTTAGAATTCCTATTTCCCAATATGCAACAGAGTGACTTACTGAGTGCAAGCTCTTTAAACTCTGGAAGGCTGGCTGCTGCACAGAGCTGATAGAAGATATGGTAATTCCTTTCTTCATCTGCCTGAAGGAAAGAAAAAAAAGAAAGTTAAGCTGTTTTAGGGGAAGCCACCACCAAGAGATTCTTCCTTTACCTATTGTCTATAGCACATCAAATGGTGAGAGCAGTCTCCCTTGCCTCCTATTCCACCATTCTCCATATATTTCACTCTTAGAACCAAATGGTTCATTCTCCACCAAGGACCCATCTTTCAACCATGGCCTGTTGAAATGAGCATGCATGAAATGAATTTGAGTCTCAGCTCTAAATGGCTCATCACTGCTATTTAATAAAAGATCGTGTTAATCAGCATGACAAATTCTTATTTCGTATCTGCCACATGCAAGACACTGTGTATGAATTGCTATAAGGTATAGGACTTTGTCCAGTGCTCTCAAATAGTTTACAACTTGGCTGGAGAAAGAAAAGAAAAACACAGAAGTAGTTACTATATGACAAGAGTCAAATGAAAAACATATAGAATTTCAAAGGAGGCAAAGATCATTTGGGGCTTGGGTAATCAGAGAAGAGTTAATGGAATTGGTGGAACTGGAGATGACTAAAGGAGAGAGACAGAACAGAGAACTAAGGGTCTTCCAGAGAGGAATGACATGAAGAGTAGCAGTCAATCTGGCCAAAGCAAAAATAAGGTTGCATTAGTTTCCTCAACTTCCTCACTCCTGACTTTGTTATCATCATCTTGCAATCTGACTCACAAACCCATAACTTGACTCACAATGCTTTCCCAGGTACCAACAACGCTTTAATTGCTCAGTCTAACTTTGTACCCCACCCCTACCCCATTCATTATTGATGACTTATGACACTACCGGTTCTCTCCTCCATTGGCTTGTCTGACACTGCTCTTTATGGGTTCTTCCTTTGCCTGTCAGATTCCTGCTTCTCAGTCTCCTCTGTCCAATCACTACCCATCTGTCCCCAAGCAATGTCCTGGACTGTTCCTTTTTTCTACACTTTCTTTCTTGTTGATCCTATCTGCTTGCATGGGTTCAAATATATCTAAGCAGAAGACTCCCAAACCTATATAAGTAGCTCTAACCTCTTTCACGGATTTTAATGCTGAACATCTCTTGGATGCTGAGGTATTAAATTCTCATTATCTACCCTACAACCAAAGCTTCCTGTTTCTGTTGAGGATACAAGCATCCTCCTAGTGACTCAGATTCATGACTTCAGAATTATCTTTTCTTCCCTCCTCTCACATTAGATTGAGTTCCTTAAGGGAGAGGATTGCCTCTTTCTGCATTCCTACTGCTTATCACAGTAACTGCCACATAGTAGAAACTTGATAAATGTTTATTGACTGACTGACCTTCAATCTCCATATATTCAGTCTCCTCCCAAGTCCTGTGAATTCTTTCTTCACAACATTGTTACAAATGTTCTCCTTTTTTCGCTGCTACCACAACCCATGTCCTCTTTCCAGGACTATTATAGCAGCCTCCTAATGGGTCTCCTTGCTTTTAATCTCTCTCCTCACTTCACTCTACATGCAGTCAGTAAAGAAGCTTTCTAATTCACAGGTCATATCTCTACCTAAATACTTGTAGTATTTCTTCATTAGGATAAAAAGCAAACTCCTCAGCCTGTCTGTTGAGGTTCTTCACAACTGGCTCCAAACTAACTTTCAAGTCCTTATTTCATACTGTGTGGGGGGAAGCATGAACCTCCTCTTTACTCAAATTGACTGCTCAGAGGTGTCTCAAACTAAAAATAGAAAATCTCCTTTATTCGGTTCTCGAGAGAAGTGGGCGGTCCCTTCACCAGTAAAGCTGGGGTAGGGAGGCACCTTACAGAAGCAGAACGGCAGTTTATATAGACCCTAGCTCAGAAATACCCCTCCCACAGCTGACCATTATTCTCATTGACTGACAAGCACAGTCTTACATTCTAGGTGCAAAATCTAACCAATCCCTTTTCAAATTTCCCCAGTTCAAATTTCCTGCTCCCAGGAAGTTACAAAGCCCTCAAAAATACACGTCATTATATGCAAATTAGACATTGCAAATGAAGCATTGACGACTCATGCAAATTGGGCATTGAGAACGTATGCAAATCAGGTGGACCTGTGTGAGGACTGCAGACTGCATGTGCATATGCAAATTAGGTATTGAGGAGGTAGTAAGTCATATCCAATCACTGATCCTAATGCAACACATAGCCTTATATAGAAATCACATGACTGGAGGAATGGAAACCTGGGCCTGAGGTCTCTTCCACTTCAGGGAGAAGACTCCATATTCCTTAGAAGTCTCCGCTAAATCTGTTCCCATCCAATACTATTTTCCCTAAAACCTAGTTTTCACCCAAAACTCAGTAGGCCAACTCTGTTGATTCCCACAAGTCAACGATGTCCTGTGCCTGGAATACAATGCCTCCTCACTTCTGCCTCTCAGAATGTGTCTCTTCTTTTAAGGCTAACTAAATCCAGGTGTCACTTTCTAGGTGAAGGGTTCTCTGACACCTCCAGTGGTTAAAGCATTGTATCCCTAACTGTCCTGGAATTTCCTTATCTGTTATCCATCCCCATTATAATGTAAGCTCCTTGAAGCCAGGGATTGTTGGTTTTTTTGTCTATGCACCCTAAAGACCTTGTCCACAGTAAGTGCTTAATAAATGCTGTTGAACAGAATGCTCATTCTGCACATAACACGGAAATAAATCACTCCCTTCACTGCTGCACAGATAGACAAAGGCAGTTAGGCAGTTGGATTGTCAACCTGAGAAAAAACTAAAACAAAAAGTCTTTTAAAATTCATTAGATATTATTAGGCATCAGTGAGGAGGAAGACACCACAGAAAGTCAAAAGGAGTAGACAAATTGATAATCTCTCTTTTTGTTGTTGTTGGAGGCAATTGGGATTAAGTGACTTGCCCAGGGTCACAGAGCTAAGTATGTGAGGCCAGATTTGAACTCAGGTCTTTTGATTCCGGAGCCGATGCTCTATCCACTGTGCTACCTAGCTGTCCCCATAACCTCTTAAAAGGAGGCAAGAAAAGCTTTTGGAACATCAAGAACTCAGGAAGAAATCTAATTTAGGAGGCTTTGAAGAGGATGTGAAGTTCAGATTAGTCAAAATATTATCATTTTAAAGTGACGGGCCACAGATGTAGTTAGTTGCAAAATGAATAATCAAAGGTAAAAAGGTAAATTAATCAGGTAGACTTAAGAGCTGAGTTCGAATTCTGCCTCAGATACTGACTGGTTGTGTGACCCTGGTCAAGTTACTTAACAGCTCTCAGTCTCAGTTTCCTGTTCTATAAAATGGAGTAAAAAATAGTAACATCTATTTTGCACTGTTATTGTTAAAGTAAAATGAAATTTATGTATGTGTGTGTGCACAGATGTATGTGTATATAAGCATACATGTACATATATGGGGGTGTGTAGTTGTATGTGATTTATATAGAGTTGCATATAATACAACGTTCATATAACGTGCATATGTGTGTGCATGTATATACATACATGCATAAACACACATATAAAATGTTCTTTACAAATCTTAAAGAACTATAAAATTCTAGTGATGAGGATGATGATTACAAATCCTACATACCTATTTCAGGGGAATAATAAGCAATTTTTTCATGTTTATTTTCCACACTTAGATAAAAATCATTAAGCTATACCTATTTAACCCTAACCTTCCGGGCAGTCATTTTCCTGCCTGGCCATGCTCCATACCGCCTCTCTGACATGCTTTGCCTCTTCTCTCTCCTACTGAAGTAGAACCTTCTTGCCCCTCAGTCAAGCTCCATTGCATATCTAGACCTTCCCCCAAACCTTGAAACAGTCCCTTGGGAAAGCTATCCCACTTCTCACTCATTTCCCTCCCGCTAAGGTCTACTCTTGATCACGATTATAGAACCACCTATCTAAGCCAGAAGGAACCAGGCCAATGCTCTCATTTTACAGAAGGACCAATGTGATGAAAGGAAGTGAAATAAATATGGTAGCAATAACTAACGCTTATACAGCACTTACCATGTGCAAGGCACTATGCTGATTGCTTTGCAATTATTTTCTAATGTGATCTTCCTAATAACCCTGGGAAATAAGTGCTATTATTAACCCGACTTTACAGATGTCAAAACTAAGGTAAACAGAGATCAAGTGACTTGCACAGGGTCACAGAGGTAAGAAAGACTTGTACTGGTTGATTGTGTCCCTAAGAGCTCTCTCTGCTGCCTGAAAATGCGAGGGTGTGTTTGCATCAAAATAGAATATATGGAAAATTAACACATCCTTCACTCTGTATATTTTATTAAGACAAATGCAGCATACCTGCGTATAGAATAAAAATTATCTCACACTTGAAAAGACCTCAGAAATCATCTAGTCCAAACTTCTCATGTTATAGATGAAGACACTGAAGCCTAGAGAGTAAGTGATTTGTTTCAGGAATCCACGGGACTGAGCTGGGACTTGAACTCAGGTCCTGTCACTTAATGTTTAGCACCACAAGTTCAGTACCCTCTCTATTCTGCCATAAGGAAAAGAAAAGGAAACAGGAGACTGGAGCACAGAACATAATAATCATTGTGAAAGCCAGCATTAAGTACACACTGTTGACAAATGTTCCAAGGAAACTGCTGGGAAATGGAGCCCAAACACACCTATACATCCAACCCTAGTCTCCCTCCTGAGCTTCAGTCCTTCTTCACCTATTACCCTAGAAGACATTTCCAGTTGGATGTCCCACAGATATCTCAAACTCAAAAGATCCTTTTTTCATCTTGAACTCTCTGACCACCTACCTCTCTTCCTAACATACTTATGTCTGTCACCATCATACTTCCAGCCACTCAGGTTCATGACCTCCGTCTTGCTTGACTCTCATTCTTCATTGTACCCTGTATCTAATGCATTTATAATCTGTGTCCATGTCATTTCCAGCTAAGATACTCTTAATCTCTCTCTCTCTCTCTCTTTCTGTCCCCCCTCCCTCCCTCCCTCCTCCAAGCCTATGGATCACTTCTCAGAATAATATTGTTAAATGTATAAAATAAGAGACATAAGATTACTAAAGAAACCCATTATATTGAAATGCAATCATCAAAATATTTTTTAAAAATAAGTCCACAAACTCCAAATTAAGAATCTCTTCTCTACAGAACTAAAGAACACTCCACAGAGCAACAGAAATATTATAATAATTATCAATGGTGAAAGTCTTAGCTACTTTGATCAATACAGTGATACTCAATACTTTCAAAGAACTTGATAAAAAATGGAGAATGGACGGACTGAATGCAGACAAAAGTGTATTGTTTTTCTGTTTTTCTTGCTTTCTTTTCCCCATAATATGGCTATGTGGAAATGTTTCACATAATTTCATACATATAATGAGTATCTTATTTCTGGTCTTCTCAATGACAGGGAAGGGGAGATGGGGAATGGAGGAAGAGAATTTGAAACTAAAAGTAAACATTTTAAATGGGAAAAAAAAGAATCTCTGCATTAAAGCATCTGTAATAATCATTCTCTTCTCTCTACTGTCATAGCTACTACCCCAATATACTTTCTCAAGACTTATTAGCCTGGACTACCACAGGGTGACCTACTTGAACTCCCTCCAGACTTTCTCTTCTCCAATCCATTGTTCAACAGCTAGCAAAGTGATATTTGTAAAACATCATCATTTGCGTGCTCACAAAACTCCAGTGACTCCCTATAGTCACTAATATAAAAGACAGACAGCTTCTGTTTGACTTAAAGTCCTTCACAATTTGGCTCCAGACTACCTTTTCTGGTATAGTACACATATCTCTTCTAATTTCATTTTACTTTGCAGTCAAACTGGTGTTTTTCTACAGGCTACCCTAAATTTCAGGAATAAATTTCCTTCTCAACCTTTTCTCTCTTGGAAACTTTAGGGTTTTTTTAGCACTTGGATCCTATATGAGGTACCTTTTTCGATCTCTCAGCTGCTAGTCACACTCCCTCCAAGTAATTACACTGGGGTGGGTATGTGTCTGTGTGTATCGTACACCATGCTAGTTTAGTTATAACACTATATATAATATTGTTCACATTTAACAAATGAAAAACCTGAGGTAAAGTTGAAAGTTAGAGTGAATGATTATGCTTCACCTTCAATTAAAGGAACTTGTGGTATTTCCTAGTCCTCTTCAGTCCTCTAAATGATGGATTTTCTCCCTCATTCCTAGATTTGATTCATTTCTTGGCCTTGGAAAAGTCTCTTTGCTTCCTTCAAGAAACTTTGCTTGAATAAATGTGCCCCCCTAAACATGTCCTAAATATCATGATTTGTTGAAATTCTCTCTCTCTTTCTCTCTCTCTCTCTCTCCTTCTTTCTCTCTCATAAATATATGTATTGGAATAAAAACACAAAAATAAAACAATCACTGCTTAAAGGAAGTTGTGAGGAAGCTGGGAGAAATATAGTCAAATCAATATAGTCAAATCAAAGTTTATTTTATTCACACACATGCATATATATATATATTTATATGTAACTGTATTTCTCCTAAAATAATCAACCTCCTTTGGGCAGGCATTGTTCCTTTTTGTGTTATACTCCCAGCACCCAGAACAAACCTGGCACATAGCAGTTTCTTAGTAAATATTCCCTGATTAATTGCATTTAGTGATCTCACTGAAAAAGCCTTAAATGGCATTACTCACCTGAAAGACAACTCTAGACTTTTCCAGTAGGTAGGTCCTCATATTGGCCCCAATGATATGGTGTCTCTTATCAAATCCAATCTGGATATATTTTCCAAAGCGACTACTGTTGTCATTTCGAGTGGTTTTAGCATTTCCAATGGCCTGTTTGAAAAGGAGATAAAACATTTTACAAAAGAAAAACAAATCTCATTTGTCTTTGCAGCTGGATGCCATTTTCAAGACACAAAATAAAATAAATAACATCTCACATTTATATTATTGCTCTTTTCACTTTATTAACATGTCTTCTTCACAGTCTTATCTATGGTTGAAGCTGTGGTTTGTCTTTCATTCTTGCAGAGGACCATGACATCAGGTTGGTGATGGCATGACAGGCAAGTGAATTGGATTTAAGTGAGTCAAGGCTGTGCAAGGTCACCAGCCTCACTTTATCCTCCAGAGTCACCTGGAGCCAGTGGTCAAATATAGGTCAGGACGACTGGAGATGGGCCCACAGTTAAAGGTAGCTGTATAACTCTTGTTATCCCAATTCACTCAATTTATTTAACATTCATTCTGTTAATACTTACTAGGTACCTACAGTGAACAGAGCACTGCCATAACTGCTAGGGAAGTCAAAGCAACAAGTATTTTATTACGCATTAAGGGAGGGGAGAGGAGGAATAAGAATTTATGTAGTGCCAGTGGCAGGCACTGTGCTAAATGTTTTTTTTCAGTTATTATCTGTTTGATCTCTACCCCACCACATCCCTTTTCAGTCAAACAAATTTGTAATGCCAAGAACCTAGGAGAGAAAACCCAGTAGGACCCTTTCTTAGGTAGTGATGGCTATAGTTCAAAGCACTGAGAACTGACAAAAAATGAATGGTGAAGGGGCTGTAGAGTCAAGATAGTAGAGTAGAAAGATGTACATACTCTAGCTCCTCACCCCCACAGCCCATAAAATACCTGTGAAAAAAGACTCTCAACAAATTCTAGAGCAGCAGAAGCTACAGAACAACAGAGTGGAAGAGATTTCCAGCCCAGGGTGACCTGAAAGGCCGACAGGAAAGGTCTGTTGTGCCCAGACACATAACGGAGCCCAGATCAGAGTTGGCCACCTCGCATGGCTCCAGGAGGAGGACAGGACAGGAGCAGGGAACAGGCCTCGGGACAGATCCCCATCAGCATTAGCAGCAGTTTGCAGATTCCTCAAACCACAGGCACCAAAAGTCAGTGAGAGGGTTTTTTCAGCTGAGAAGGGAGAGGGTCTTCCTATAGCTTTGGGCTCAACTGTGGCAGTACAGGACTCATAGGGCAGCAGCAGCTCCCACAATAGCCCACATCCCCTGGATCACAAAACCCCTGAGGGCACTGAGCAGCTGATCCTTACCTCAGCCCTGTGTGGTGGCCCTGCCCCCACCAAATGCTCCTTGGAGGGATTGAGCAGCTGATCTTTATGTTACAATGAATGGTGGCCCTGCTCCCACCAAAAGCCCTTGGGGGAACTCAGCAGCTTATTTGAATCTCAGCCCCCAGTGCTGGCTTGATGGAACTGGGGGCCAGGTGCTTGTGGAGAGGGAACTCTATTACTCACAGCTTCTGGGCAAAAAAGTTTCTGGTTGCTTCCAGACCAGTGTACATGTTTAATTATGCCACCTTGGAAGAACTGAGATCTTACAGATCCCCAGAACATACCCTACTCTTGACAAAAGATACAAAAGTCAAGTAACTGGTTGGGAAAATGCCCAAAAAGGGGAAAAAATAAGACTCTAGAAGGTTACTTTCCAGGTGAACAGATATTTTCTCCCATCCTTTCCTATGAGGAAGAACAATGCTTACCATCAAGGAAAGACATAAAAGTCAAGGCTTCTATATCCCAAACATACAAAATATATATTCAATGGGCTCAGACCATGGAAGAGCTCAAAAAGGATTTTGAAAATTAAGTAAGAGAGGTGGAGGAAAAATTGGAAAAAGAAATGAGAGAGATG
>JAQQSK010013368.1:0-11512 GCA_028658325.1 Potorous gilbertii
CAAATGCTGCTTCCCAGCCTCAGGGCTTTTGGCGGCAGGCCTGACTGCTCTTCAATGGGGGCTTATCTGCTGGTTCTCAGGTGGGGGCAGGGCTGCCTCTCAGGCTCAGTTCCCTCAGGGGGTTTATACAGAGATCCTTTGTAGTGGAGCTGGGGTGGAGCTCCTGCCTGCTCTGGGAGTCTCTGGCTGAGCTGCCTCAGCCTCTGCCACAGCGGCCGCTTCCCAGGGGGTCCGAGTCCTGGAGATCCCCGCTCCCCGCTCCCCTCTCAGCCCGTCTCTCTCACTGACCTGTGCGTCTGTGGGTGGAGGGACCTTCGCGGCCTCCGGAGATTCAGGTCCCTGACGCCTGCTTGGGTCTGCTGGCTTCTCTCAGTGCCGTGTGGCCGGGGCGGGGGAGGGGAGCGCTCGGCTGGACAGGGCTCCGCTCCTGTCTGGGGTACCTTTGAGGTCAGTTTTTCAGGGCTCTCTGCAACGGAAATCTTCACTGTGTTGCTGCGCGGCTTCCATTGTTCCAGAATTTGTCAGGAGTTCTTTTCACAGGAAATCTATGGGCTGTGGGTTCGGACCTAGCATAGGTGAGTCTTTCTACTCTGCCATCTTGGCTCCGCCCCCACAAAACTGTCTTTTTAGGAATATTAAAAGCTTACATCTGTTATTTGAATTTGTATACAACAGATAACAAACATCATGGCATTGTCAGTTACAAATTCTGAGTCAAATTTTGACCAGTAAGAAAATATTCTTATCCTGTGTATGTAGAGTCATTTATGAAGCAATGGACAGGCATCCCAGATTGGAAGTCAAATGATCTGAATTGGGATTTCATGTCTGTTATTTCTTGCATACCCTTGGACAAGTCAGCTCCTATCCTTTATAGGCCTTAGTTTCTTCATCCTTAAAAATAAGGAGTTGGACTAGATGGTCTCTAGGGTTCTTTTTCAATTTTCAATTTATGATCCATCACTTGGCATTGTCTGGCACATGTTCAGTTGTTTTTTTCAGTCACGCCTGACTCTTCATGACTTCCTTTGGAGTTTTCTTGGCAAAGATACTGGAGTGGTTTGCCATTTCCTTCTCCAGTTCATTTTACAGATAAAGTAACTGAGGCAAATGGGGTTAAGTGACTTGTGACATAATTAGTAAGTGTCTGAGGCTGGATTTGAACTCAGAAAGATGAATCTTCTTGATTCCTGGTCTGGTACTACCTAATTGCCCCCGGCATGTATTAGGCACTTAATGAATATTTATATTCCTATCACTTTCCATTTTCTCCTTTAAAAACTCTTGGCTTTTTGAATATGCATCAGTTCACAATCGTCAGCTTCCCAAACGAGTTGAGAGTGGGTAGAAATTGGAGTATGAGGACTCCAGATGGCTACACCTATAAGACAAACTGGACTCTAAAACTCTGTCTCCCCAGTGCAGGTTGGGGAGAAGTAGATTGTGGCTTGATGTAAGAAAAACCCGTGAACCCATTAGAACTACCCCAAAGTGGAATAGCTGCCTCTAGATACAGGCACACTCTCTGGACATGTTGCAGGTTTAGTTCCAATAAAGCCAATATTGCAATAAAGTGAGTCACATGAATTTTTTGGTTTCCCAGTGCATATAAAAGTGATGTTTACACTATGCTATATAGTCTAGTAAGTGTACAATAGTATTATGTCTAAAAAAAATACATACCTTAATTTAAAAATACTTTATTGCTAGAAAAAAAATGCTGTCCATCATCTGAGCCTTCAGCAAGTTATCACTTTGTGGTGGTGGGTCTTGCTGTGATGTTGATGTCTGCTGAGTCATCAGGATGGTGGTTACTCAAGGCTCCGGTGGTTGTGGAAATGTCTTAAAATAAGACAACAATGAAGCCAGCTGCACTTGAGCACTTAAGAGGTCATGGAAGGGTTAGAGCAGTCAAAACATACACATTTATCAGTTAAATTCACTCTCTTTTATTTGTGGTTCCCAAAACCAAATTACAATAGTACCAGCAAAGATCAATGATCATAGATCATTGTAACAGGAAAAAATAATAATAACTTGGAAATATTGAGAGGATTTTCAAAATGTGACACAGAGACACAAAGTGAGCACATGCTGTTGGAAAATGGTACCAATAGATACTCAATGAAGGGTTGGTTGTCACAGACCTTCAATTAATAAAAAAATCCCACAATATCTGTGAAGCATAATAAAGGGAACCAACATACAATGAGTTATGAGAGAGCAGAGGATATCCCAGCCAGCATGGATGCTTCCAAGATGATGCAGACTCTATGTGATTACTTCTGGTAGGAGCAATTGTGGCTGCCTGTGAACCTCACCTGGGCTGACCTGGAGGACCGTGATGGGCACATCTATGCCAAAGATTCTGACCTTTACATCACCTAGCCCCTCGTCTTACTCTTCCTCATTCTTTGAGATTTATTTGGCAACACCACTGGCTGCCCTCCTAAATATGAAGAAGTCTCCACTTTGAGCATCCCCCAACCCAACTTTGGAGAATTTCTATTGTACCAGTGGCAAACACCACAAATAGGCAGAGGTGTGGAGCTCTTGTCTCGGCAGAGTGGGCTTTCAAGCTGTCAGATGGAGCCATGGTTCCATAGATGCAGAAATCAGGACTGACCAATCCTGCTCAAGAAATTCTGGGAGGGCAGTTGGAGATTCACCTTTTATCTCATTGCTTTCATTGCTGGCATGGCTGTCATTGTGGATAAACTTTGGTTCTATGACATGAAGGAAGTATGGAAAGGTTATCCCATACAGCCCACCATACCTTCCCAGTACTGGTATTACATGATCAAACCTCCTTCTACTGGTCCCTAGTCTTCAGTATTGCTTCTGATGTTAAACCGAAAGGATTTCAAAGAGCAGGTGATCCACCATGTGGCCACCATCATCCTCATTGGCTTCTCCTGGTTTGTCAACTACATCCCGGCAGGGACACTCATCATGGCTCTCCCTGACTTCTCTGACTACCTGCTAGAATCAACCAAGATGTTTAATTATGCCAGATGGAAAAACATGTGCAATAGTATCTTCATGTCTTCGCCATTGTCTTCATCATCACTCGACTTGTCTTACCCTTCTGGATCCTGCACTGCATGGTGGTGTATCCTCTGCAGCTATATCCAGCCTTTTTTGTTCATTACTTCCTCAACTCCATGGTGGGTGTGCAACTAGTGCTTCACATTTTCTGGGCCTACCTCATCCTTCAAATGGCACACAAGTTTGTAGCTGGAAAACTGGTGGAAGATGAACATAGTGATCAGGAAGAGATAGAGAATTCTGAGGGCGAGGAGGCTATATCACTGGTAGGGGAATGAAGAGCCATCATCTAGTCAATGGCCACCCTATCCTTAACAATAACCACAGTAAAAATGACTGAGCCTGGGTTCCTACTGACTCTCAGCCTGATTTCATAAAGCCAAGAAACCACCCATTCCTACCACAAGAGGAAGATATACTTTGGGGGGGAAGGGTTAAAAGTCACAAAAATCTTGGGGTGGGAGTGAAAGGGTAAGTTTTCTCCCTTTCCCTTCACTCCTCCCTCCAGTTACCCTTCTTCCTGGTCACCCAGTTGCCTTTAAACCAAATTCCTGTCCATCTGGTTTGAAGGGAATTGGTCATAGCTTCTGTTACTAGGGGAGGTTTCCTCTCCCCTCCCTAAGCTGCCTGCCCTGTCATTCATTTCTGGGACAAACTTTCACCCTCCCCCACCCATAGGCTTGGGTTCAGTATGAGGGGAACGACACATTCCTTACCATAGTTTCAGGGTCTGTGCCTTACCATTCCCTTTTTGGGTCTAGATCCTCCTCCTAATTATTTCAGACCCTGCTATGGCTGAGGACCAAAGCTGAGCTACCTAATCCTTTCTATCCTCTAACGCGAGACATCTAGAAATCAAGTGTCCAAGGGTTCCCATGATCATGGCCTTCTTTGCCCAGAGTAGGGCCCATGTAGGGCCATCACAAGGATATTGTTTTCCCTTCTGTCACGCCTTTCTGTTGCCCTTCCAGCCTCCTGTACAGGACCTAGACTCTTCCTTTCCATGGCCTTTCCCCCCTTTTTCACTTTCTTCCTTCTCTGTCAGGCTAGCTTGACTGAAGTGGGGCAGCAACTGGTTTTACTTATTTATTGTACTTTGGAGTTTTGGTTTTCAATTTGAAAGTCTGAGCTGCATACAGCCTAGGGAGAGGAAGGTGACAGACATTTTAGTAGAGAGGACCGTATCAAACCATTTCAAACACACAGAGCCAATGCTGTACTGTTTGTGTGTGTTTTTTATTTAAAAAATACTAGAGATTAAATAAAACATGAAAAAAAATAAAATGAGGTATGCCTGTAGAGTAATGGGTCTCCTTCCCCTCACTAGAGGTCTTAAAGCAGAGGCTGGGTAACAATAACTAGTATTTATATAGTACCTACCATGTGCCAGGCATTGTGCTGAGTGCTTTACAACAACCCTGCAGGATAGGTAATATTATTCCCATTTTGTAGATGAGGAGGCTGAAGCCAATAGAGGTCATACAAAGCAGTGATTAAGTCTTGTCCAGGGTCACACACCCATAAGTGTCAGCCTCTTGTCTACTCTCTACCTCCCAGCACGTGTATGGGACTGGGAAGCAGTGCTCAGGCATATGGGTTAGGCTGATTGCTACTGAGAGCCCTTCTGGCTCTGAAGTACTAGATCTCTACGTAGACAGTGTGGATCCTGGGTCCTTCTCTTTCCTCGCCATCTCACATTTTGATGCCTCCTGCAAATTCTTCTCCCTGCAAGCACTTTATTCATTAATCATTGTGGTATTTATTTTTTTCCATTTTAACTTCTCCCATCTTCCTTTCCTCATGACTTGCAAAAACAAACAACAAAAATAACATACATATACACCCAGAAAAAAATCAACTTTTTAAAAAATCCTATTATGATAAAATGTTCAGTTTTCTCAATAATTGTAAATATGCTATTTTTTTGTTTGTTTTTGGTAAAAATCCCTGGGAAGACAGAACAAAACAGAAAACATCTATGGAAAATAGCTTTGTTCTCATTGTTTTGGTTTTTGTTCCTGTCTCATTTTCTCATTGACTTAGAAAGAAATATAACCTTAACCCATAAAAGCTTCCGTTTTGGTTTGCCTTCTGACACTGAAAGTGTGCAAGGCTTTTCAAGGTATTTTGTTAATGTATAATTTTGAATAAAATGACCAAAGTGAGAAAATCTGAAATTAAAAGCCATATTTCTGTACCCTTAGTAAACCTTGCAGTGGCTCTGGAGGTCTCTGTAAATAGGACAGAATTTGCTAAGCAGCATCTTCTACTGCCACCAATTGCATGGAACACTGGTTTAGCAGGAGACAGCATGTGTAGAAAGTGGCTGTTTCCTAAAAAACAACAATACACTTCATATATTAAGGAAATCTGTTAGTATTTTACATGGAAACCTCTACTACTTGGTTCAATCTTGTTTCCTCCAATACTAGAAAGATATAATAGTATAATTTGATTGTGGTACCATCAGGGCCTATTAAGGTAGGGAATGGAGAAATAAGCTGTCACTACTGCAGCTGTGAAAATGTTGGATATTAGATTGACTCTATTTGTTTCAGTAATAGTAGCAAAATTAAGTTTAGTTTGGGTTCAGCGATTAAAGGTATTAGAATATGAAGTTAAAAATAGTGACAATGCATTGCACTGTGCTAATTTCACTGTACTTTTTCTTAGGACTTCTTAGGTACTAATAGCTCTAAAAAGATATGGGAAATCATCTACCTCTTACTGTCAAATCTCTGAGAACCATAACCTGGTTTCTTTCTTTTGTTTGTTTGTTTTGTTTAACCCTTAATGTCTTTTTTGTCTTTTGCCTTTTTCTTTTCTTTTTTCTTCAGGGGCAGCGCTCTGGTCAAAGGTGGCCATGGGGAGATGGAGCTGAGACATACTGCGGCCTGTTGGAGGCTGCCTGGAGACTCCATCATCCCAGGCTCATTTTACAGTATTTCCTCTCTGACCGGTCTTTTTCCCCAGGCAGGAGCCCACCTTGATTTTCCCGTGTGAGTGTTCTGCTGTGCCGTGGTGTCTCCAGGCTTACCTCTGGCCTTCTGCCTTTGCTTTTAACCCATATCAGCTAGGTGGTGCAGTGGATAGAGCATCAGTGCAGGAGTCAGGAGGACCTGAGTTCAAATCTCACCTCAGACACTTGACACTCCCTAGCTGTGTGACCTTGGGCAAGTCACTTAACCCCAATTGCCTCATCCTGGCTCATCTCCAGTCATCCTGATGAATATCTAGTCACTGGATTCAGATGACTCTGGAGGAGAAGTGAGGCTGGTGACCTGCACAACCCTCCCTTACTCAAGACAAAGTCAACTGCAAGTCATGTCATTATTTCTCTGATGGCATGGTCTTCTTTGGCAATGAAGGACGAACACACACACACACACACAAAGATCCCACATAAAGGCAAAAGAATTTCTCATATAGCACATGCTTTTGGGCTTACTATTCCAACATGAATTCACTCTAGCAGGTTAGTGGGTGGTTGCTACATCTACCTGGGGGAGCTTCTAATGAAGTTCAGGTTAAGGGATAGTTTCTTTGATACTATAGTTCCTGAGTCCTCACCAATGTACTTCCCTCATTTATTGTAGTTGATATCAATTCAGGTGTAATTACCCCTTAAAAACAGTTATTTACTAAAGCTGTATAATAAGAATAGCTGGTATAAAACATTCCTCCCTCCCCAAACACCCACAACAACTCAGGGACTAAGTCCCCAATAAGTACATAAAGTCAAGGGAAAAATGGACTCAAGCTTAGAGTGTAATGAGTGGTCAGAATGAGAGCCTGAGGTCCTTTCATTGGAAGTTTTTGTCCCCAGGGTGGAACCCTCATGGCATTCCCCTGATGGATGGTGTAGCTTTTTTTTTTCCTGTCAGGAGGGATGTTTTATTTCAACAGACAAAAGCAAAGTCCAGAATTCAACCAGTCACCTCACCCTCTTAAGGGAGCTAAGTTCCCAAACTAGAATTGGAGTTGTTTTGGGGAGTCTTTGCTCGCTAAAGAAGGATGGAAGTTGCATTTTCTAAATTTTATAAAGAAAATGAAATCATGTGTGTTCATTCTCAAGGAGGTGATGACTATGGCCCTAAGGATTTGGAATTTCTGGGGCCCTAAAAGGTGTTAGCTGGGAACAGCAAGGCCAGGCCACCTGGTAATGGGTAAAGGGGAAGATGCATCTTTGAGGAGATCAGTTCCACACGCCTAGAATTCACATTTGGCTTGGGTCTTGCCAACAATTGAGCTTGCTCTCTGATCAGGTATTTTTCAGCTCCAGCTCTTGCTCCTCGGCCTGGTGAATCTGATACACGATTTGGTGTTTCTGCCTCTGGTGGCCTATTGATTGCTCACATTTCTTCTTGATGAATGACTTGTTGGTTTTTTCTTCTGTCAAGAAATTGTCATTCACTGCTGGTCATCTGCTCTGATTTCCACAAAGTTAATCTCCCTTTCCTAGTTCCACTTGCTATAAAGGCTCTTGAATGGGTTACCATCAATGAAAGAGGCATCATGGGCGATCTCCTGGGGAGGGAGATCTAAGGCTGGATCAGGCTAGTAGCCATTACTCTAAAAATCCTGATAGTAAATGCCAGTGGCATTAGTGTCGCCAAATGTAGGGAACAGGTTGTAGGGCTGATTGCTGTAGTCTTCTCTAGGCTTAGGCACCCAGGGGGCTCCACTTGAGCCAGCCACCATCTTGAATTCAAGGAGGGCATTGGCTGTATCTTCCTGGAAGGTGGCATCTGATCCTGTGCTGGGGGTGGCTCTTCAGAAGCAGCAGGGCAGGGTAAGAGTAGGGCTCACCTTTGACTATGAGAGAGAAATTCTTAGGGGCTACTTCTTCATCATTGTCATCCTCCTCTTGTGTTCTCTGCTTTGTCACCTGTAGGGCAGCATTCTTGTGGGCAGCTGCTCTGATGACTGAAGACCCTGGGGTAGTAGTGGTCGCACCCCCAAAAGGGGCAGAGGAGGAAGTAGAAGCAGCAGATTTGGGTCTTCTGGGATAGTTTGGACAGAGTGATGTTGGCAGAGCTGTCGGTGGGTTTTCGGTAAAAAGCATGGGGCAGGAGTAATCGGTTAGTCTTTTGTGGTCATGTTTTTGGGTTGTGGAAGTAAAGCGGATAAACCAGATCCCTGAAGAAGTTATCTTCTTTGTAGGTTTATCTGAATCTGAATCTCCCTGATGCAGCTGGGGCACCAATATCTGCGCCAGCTTCGTCATCGTCCTCTTCTTTGGATTGGTGGGGAGTGCCAGAGGGGCAGGCCCACTGCAGCAGGCAGCAGGGATGGAGGAAGCAGCAGCACCTCTCACTGCTGAAAGGAGTGGCTTGAGGTCAGGGATGCATCAAAGTCTAGTGGGCAGTCTGGAGAGGAGCCCCCTGCTGTGCTCCCTGAGGCTTGGCCTCGAACCCAACCCTTCCCAAGCAGCGCCTCCTTCTTTGTTTGGACTCCCAGTTCGGGCAGCTCCACGCAGGTAATAAATGCATACTGCAGCCTTCTTCCGGACTCCTTATCGAATCCTGAAGCTTCCTTTCTTCTGGATGCTTGGCCCACCCTCAGCTCCTTACATCAACAGGGTTGACATTGCTGCCAGTTGGAGACACTGCTAAAACTCTGATGGAGAGTCCAAACCATGAAGACCTCAACTGATCCAAGGGAAATGAGGCTCTTCCCATCCTTCCCTTCTTCCCAATGATTCCCTCTCCAGGACTTGGCTAGGACTGTGGTTTCCCAGCTTGCCACGAGAATGCTGGATGCCAAATGACTTTGCCATTTCATAGAAGCCCCCCAGATGTTACAGAACATATATATTCAGTAGATCAGTTCTCACCTGATACAGGTACCATGGCAAGAGAATCTTATCAGTCACTAAAGTAACTGTCACATGAGGTAATTGATTCAATCAAGCTGTGTGTGTGTGTGTGTGTGTGTGTGTGTGTGTGTGTGTGTGTGCTTTTTTTACACTTATCTGCTTTAGGTCTATGTTAAGGGCCTTCCCCAAATTACCTTGATTACTTTTCACAGTGGCAAGCTTCTAGAATTAGGAAGGTACTTCTCCATAGAGATGCCCATTGGCACCTTATTAAAAGGACAAAAGACAGCTCTTTATTTGTTTGTATTGACTCTTGTACTTGTTGCTGGAGAAGCCACCTCCCTACCCGAGGCTGACACATTAAAGAGAACTGTCAGGTTCTTCTCAGCGCTTTTTAATTCATTCTCCTGAAGTCCAGTGTGGGGTATGTGGTTTGGGGTACTTCTCCCTCTCTTGTCTTTCCTCCTTCCTTCTTCCCAGGAGTTGCCAATTGATGCCTTTTTGGAGAAGCGCTGGTGAACCATCTGTGCTAGCTCAAGTGGCCAGAGACAAGTGTTCTTGGCCTTCCTGTTTCTCTTTCTGAATACGTTAGAAACTGTAAATAAGAATGAACATTCCCAACTCAGGAAATGTAGCATCTGGCTAGAAGCACATGGCACATACCTTATCCTGTTGTTACATCTTTTTAAATTTCTTTGCTAGGTCTCTGTGCTTTGAAAGCTTTTTGTTCCATGTAGCATGGAGATTACAAATATTTGGTCTAGTGCCATCTAGTAAAATGTTCTGACAGTTTAATGGATAATGTATGTCTAAGTGGTCATGGACAAGACTTCTGTCTGTGATGATTTTCTGGGTTTATTTGTTGAACTCTCAGGGACAGAAATTGGCAAGGACAAGTTACTATTCTGCTATTTTAGTTTTAAATGTAATGTTCTGCAGATTACCAAATCGTTGTATAAAATGGCTGATTCCATTTGGTTTTTTTTTTAAAGTAGTTTATAAAGTTTAAGAAGCTTTTGGCATATACTTTTAGCTAGTTGTCTGATTGTGGCTTTCTTTGTATCTGGTAGGTGTTAAATTTTTTAAAACTTCAGCGATATGTTGTAGATTCCACTACTTTATTGCGTAATTTGTATCAATTAGTATATCCAGACTCTCAAGGATGTTTTTATAATTTATCGTGTAAATTATCTGTTCCTGCAGAGATACCATAAACCATTTCTTTTAACTAAGCATATATGCATGATTCAACCATTTGTTTGGCATATCCTTGTCAACATGTTGGTTGAGTTCATATGGATGTTGTTCATGGGCTTTTTTTATGGGCTTTTTATATTTTGAACTTAACAAGTGCCTAATAAAATGAATACTTCTATATACAAAGTAGAATAGAAAAAGAAAATTGTAAAGAAATTTCAAATCTATTACATACAGGTAACTTTTCCTTTTTAGGTACACATTAAATTCAGTACATTAACTTTTTTTTCCAGTTGTAGTAACACTGCATTTATTCAGAGCAAATCATTTGTTACATATTTTTCATTTTTCCTTTTTTTTTGTTTGTTTGCTGTCACCACCACCTGTCCCCATTTCATCTTTTTATGTTCTTGGTATGAACCTGCTTAACTGGTGTCAAGTCAAGCTTTTTGAACTTTCTAGTGTTTAACAAGGCATTATTACTAGTGATCTTGCATTATCCTTCCCTGTAAGATTCTGCAATAGATTTAATAAAGCACTGTTTATTTTTTTTATTTTATTTTTATGATATTGTATTATATTTATTTATTTTATTTATTTATATGCCATAGCTTTCTGATTTCCAAGGCTATTAAGTGTTTGCTCAGTGAAACAGTTTTTAGTATCTTTTGTTTTCCTGTTGTGATCATTGTTTTACATTGGTTAAATTTCCATAGGAAACAGCCTTAGTCTTGATATCTATTCTTTTATCCATTTTCCTTTTTAGGAAATTTAGTATTATTGCCATTTAGTATTAAATAGCATTTTAAAATGGATTAAATTAGAACTGTTTAAATTGCAGACCGTATTTTCTCATCTTTATGCTTTCTTCTAATTTGATGTTGACTTTAATCTTTGCTCTAACAATTCAACAATCTGACTTTGTATAATCAACTATTTAAAAAATGACTCCTTGGGGGGCGGAGCCAAGATGGCGGAGTAGAAAGACTCACCTATGCTAGGTCCGAACCCACAGCCCATAGATTTCCTGTAAAAAGAACTCCTGACAAATCCTGGAACAGTGGAAGCCGCGCAGCAACACAGTGAAGGAGATTTCCGTTGCAGAGAGCCCTGAAAAACCGACCGCAAAGGTACCCCAGACGGGAGCGGAATCCTCCCCTCCCCCGGCCCCGGCCGCAGAGCTCTGCCCGGTCACGCGGCACTGAGAGGAGCGAGCAGAGCCCAGCAGGCGTCAGGGACCTGAATCTCCAGCAGCTGCGAAGGTCCCTCCACCCACAGACGCACAGGTCAGTGAGAGAGACAGGCTGAGAGGGGAGCGGGGGATCTCCGGGACTTGGACCCCCTGGGAAGCGGCCGCTGCGGCGGAGGCCGAGGCAGCTCGGCCAAAGGCAGAGGTAGCTCAGCCAGAGACTCCCAGAGCAGGCTGGAGCTCCACCCCAGCTCCATTTC
>JAQQSK010013369.1:0-11512 GCA_028658325.1 Potorous gilbertii
CTCAAAATGGAGACTATTTGAAACAAATTTTAAAAAAGTGAACATTCCCAGGCTTCCTGTTTAAAAGCTCCCATAGATTTTAATGAGTATTTGTTCATTTTTATCTTAATGACTGTCACTTTTGCTTAGAATATCTTTGCCATTTCATTTCCCACCCCCTGCTTTCTTCCCATTCCTACCACTTTGAAACATTTTGAGACATAAATTTAACTACATGAATTCATCATCACCTTTATCTCTTTGACCCTAAATATTTTGTTTGTTGCCCAAAATCAAATCAAATCTAAAAAATGTACTAGAAAGGATACTGGACATTTTCATAGCCTTTGAAGGGCAATTCTAGAAGACTGTTGGAATAGCCAGAGCACCACCAGAATGAGCATCTAGCCTCCAAATTGGGTGTCTTTTGAAAGGGCAACATTCATTTGAGTATGTATTATCCAACTATGCATATTATATGCTATCTGTAGATCTGTACTTATTATCTTTCTTTAAACTTTAAACTCTTACAGGGCAGGGAAGTGCCTTCCCTATATCATGTGAATTAGCCAGTTTAGTGCCTTGTAGTAGGTGGACTAGAGTAAGTTAGCCGCTACTTTATGGATTTTTTCTGGTAAGTTTTAAACAATTCCTTATTGTTCTTTTAAAGAGATACTTTCAGTCTATTTAAAAGGAATTGGGCAGCCCGTTCCTATTCTCCCCCCCGCAAAAATCACCCAATTTAGAGTTTCCAAAAGCTATTAGTCAAAAAGAAGTAAAAACTATATTAATGGATCATAAAAGGACAGTTAAGTTTTATTTTTAAAAATAACAAAGTGAAAAAACTCCTCCAAAGTGGATAAGCAGTTATCTCATTTCATTTCCAGTGGCTTAAAACTTCCCTGTCTTATTTTGTTGATCTCTCATGTTTGAGCATTCCTATGAGAAGACAAGTTAGCTCCTGAAGCTATCCATCAAGTGAGGAGGCTACTTCCCAAAACCACTAGTCTAGAGTAGTCAAGGCAAACCTTTTACTTCACTGTCTCAGAGGAAACTTGTCTAGTAGATGTCTCTATCATGATCTGTCCTAATGGATCAAGTTTACTCTAGTTCGATTTCTAGCTGCACAAGTATTTAGGCTGCAGAATACACAACTGATAGAAGTAGAAAGACTGAATTCTTTATTTCCCCTTATAACTGGGATCAGATGTCACTGGTCATTGCTCTTTTGTGGAAACCGTGTGCTATTTGGAGAGATCATTGACCTTCCAAATGATGAGACAGCTCTTACAATCTGTTCAACCTCTTCCTAGAATAGGCAGGGCAGACACTATTGACTGTAGACATATTTCCCCTTGCTAAAAGGTCTTGCACAATTCAGTCATACTTTTTTGTTTTTGAAAAATTTTGTGTTTCTGATGGTGTGTGTGTGTATGTGTGTGTGTGTGTGTGTGTGTGTTAGTTTGCCATATGAGGTCTAGAGGACAGGAATTGATTGGGGAGTGGAATCTGCTCAGCATGGAATAACTGGCATACTAGCAAGAAAATTATGGTAATATCTTATCCCAGCATAAAGACATGCCATGCCTATTTGCATATTCTTACTGTGAAGTAAACTGAGTTATAATCACATGACATGGCAAGGAAAGCTTGAAATGACATTCAGAACATAGTTTAAGTATTCACAGAGAAGCTTTCCCTGAAGGGTAGGGAAGTAAAGATCTCCTAATAAGTCAACTCTATTGTTAGAACCTGCTGTAAAAGGAGGGATATTTAACACATGATTATGTATACCTTTTGGCTTCATAAAGGCAGCAGCATGAAAAGGAAGCTTGTAGTTTTGACAGAAACTGTTAACAATAGAAAAAGATGAGCAATAAATATTTCATTAGCTACTGTTTCCCAAGGAGCTCAAAGCATCTTGTGGATTTTGTATGTTTATCTTTACAAAATCTCATGGAGTGGCATTTCTAGGGTTCAGAGGATGGTAGGATGTGCTAAATGAGGGAAGGTCAAAAGGAAACATGGAACAGTAGAAAGAGAATCAGATTTAGAATTCGAGAATTTGGGTTCAAATTGCCTCTGTCACTTTCTTTGTCACCTTGGGCAAGTCACTTTATGTCTCTAGGATGTAGTTTCCTAATATATGAAATGAAAGGCTTGGCCTAGATAGGTGTTCTTAATTAGTAATTCAAGGATACATTTTAGGGGATCCATTAACTTGGATTGAAAAAAAGTCTTTTATTACATATTTAAGTTTAATTGGTTTCATTTGAAATCCTATATATTTATGCTATGTCTTTAAAAACATTCTGAGAAAGAGTCCATAGACTTTATGAGACTGCCAAAGGAGTTAAGATGATAAAATATTAAGGAGTTCTGGACTACATGTTCTCTCAAGTCCTTTCTAACTTTAAATATATTATCCTATTGTAATATAGGTCCTTTTCTCCCATAGAGCATGCTCAGTCACCATTTCTGGGTAGCTAGGTGGCTCAGTGGATAGAACTATAGAACTCTGGCCCCGGAGTCAGGAAGACCTGAGTTCAAATTTGGCCTCAGATACTCACTGGACATATGACTCTATGTGACTAGCTTTGAGACCATCATTTGCCTCACTTTCCTCATCTGTAAAATGGGAATGATAATAGCACCTACCTTATAGTGTTGTTATAAGACTCAAAGGGGATAATGTTGGTAAAGTGCTTTGCACACAATGGTCATTAAATACATGCTCATTTCCTCCTCCTTTTTAATGTGGAGCTGGGAAAAGTCCCTTGTTACACTGTTATTTGATAACTGGGAGTTCAAGAAGACTTATAGGACTGACCAAAGACTGGGTATCTACATGTGAAAGCACGAATAGATTTCACAGATATGGATGTGAAGGTATGCCCCATATTTGGATAATAGTCTATGACAGAGAAAGGGACATGTGGAAAGCAACTACCATTAGCAAAAGATCCAAACTGAGAGCAAGATATAGGATGTCTCTTTAGACAAAACAAGGCAAGTGATCACTGGATGGACAAGTTCCCTGTCAGTCAAATAGAGAGGATTTAGATGATTTGAGTTTATATCTTACTTCCAACACTAACTAATCAGGGATTCAGGTATACAAGAGCATTAGCAAGTGTCAGACAATAGTTTTTGGACTCTCAGTCTTGTTGGAAAACTGCAGTTTAGGGGCAAAAAATCTAGTCACTGGAAAGACTTTGGAGACAAGGCTGGAATCTAGTCATTGAAGAACTGAGATCAAGAAAAGTTTAGTTACTAGGGAACTAATTTCTTTTTCTGTAACCTTGATTTTTCCTTTCTCCTAATTCTTCTGGGATCTTCCTCCATTAGTCAGTCCTTCTCTCTCACATATCTTCAATACTTCCCTCACTACAGGCTCCTCTTATGTTTACACATATACTAGAGTGTCCCCTATTCTAAAAAACCTTTCTCCTGATCCTGCTAGACCTCAGATACTGATTCACATTTTCTCCCCAATTTATTATCAACTCCTAGAAATAATAATCTATAACTGCCTTGATTTCCTCACTGTATTTCTAATTCTTTGTAGTTTTGACTTCCTTATCACTGAACTGAAATTGATTTCTTAAAGGTCATTGGTGATATCTTGATTATCGAATTGTTGTTCAGTCACATTCAACTCTATGAGACCCCATAGACTTTGTCTATGGAATTTTCTCGGCAAAGATACTGAGTGGTTAGTCATTTCCTTCTTCAGCATGTCCCCATTTTACAGATGAGCAACTGAGACAAACAGGGATTAAATAAGTTGCCCAGCGTCAGGCAACTAGTATGCTTCTGAGGCCGAATTTGAACTTTGATCTTCCTGATTCCAGGCTCAGTGCACTGCACCAACCTGCCTGCTGATTGTCAAATACAATGGTATTTTTCACTGGTTATCCTTCTTGGTGTTAACTTTCTCCAAGTCACCTCGGCTTGAGACCCTTGCTTTTATCATTAGTATGTTTACTACTCCATAATACTTACCCAATCCCATAGATTCCATTTCCACCACATCTCTGAAATCCATTTCATTTCACCTTGTCCCCTGCCATTAGCTTAGATCAGGTCCCCATAGTCTTTCACCTGAATCAATGCAATTGCTTCTTCACTGGTGTCCCTGAAATCACACCTTCTCAAATCTAGTTGTCACATCACAGCTAGATTAATTTTCATGCACAAAATGGATTATATCTTTCCTCTAGCTAAAAACCTTGAATGTCTCCACATTGCCAATGAAAAAAGTCCAAACTCTTCAGCTGGCATTCAAGGTTTTCTCCAGTTGGGATCCCAGCAGAAAGTAGGAAGGACGCTTTACTATATGCCAGTCATTTTGCTAAGCACTGGAGAGAAAAAGGTAAAAATAGTGCCTTCCCTTTATGAACTTACATTGTAATGGAGAAAACAACATGCAAACAGCTATGTCCATACAAAATATATGCAGAATACATGGAACATAATCTCAGAAGGAAGACATTAGCTGTGTCAGAGAATTGGAGGAGGAGGGAATCAATAAAGACTTCTTGCAGAGGGTCAAAATTGAGCTGAGTGTAAAAGGAAGCCAAGGAGTCAGGGGATAGAGGTAAAGAGGAAGAACATTTCAGGGAAAATGAACAGTCAGTGAAACTGCATAGAGTTCTGAGATGGAGTGTGTGTGAGGTACAGCAAGAAGTCTGGAGTGACTTGATCTTAAAGTATGTGGAGGGAGATAAAGGGTAAGAAGATTGGAAAGGTAGGAAGGGAAAAGGTTTTGAAACATATTAAAAATCAAACAGAAGATTTTGTATTTGATCCTGGAGCTAATAGGCAGCCACTGGAGTTTATTGAGGATGGGGATAACATGGTTAACCCTGTATTTTGTGAAGATCACTTTGACAACTGAGTGGAGAATGTATTGAAATGAGCAGAGATTTGAAGTAGAGAGATCACCTAGAAGGCTATTGCAATAGTCAAGATGTAAGGTGATTAGGGCCCACAGAGCAGTTACAGCTGGGTGAGTGGGGAGAAGTATGAGAACTGTTGTGAAGATAAAAAAGACAAGACTTGGCAAAAGATTGATTATTGGAGTGAGTGCAAGTGAGTAATTGAGTAATTCCCTGAAGCTGCAAGCCCATGTGACTGGGAGGATGGTGGTCTCCTTGACAGTAATAGGGAAGTTGGACAGAGAAGAGGGTTTTGAGAGGAAAAACAATAAGTTCTATTATGGACATGTTTAGCTTGAGATGTCCATAGGACATCCAGTTATAAGTACCCAAAGGGTGATTGGTTATATAAGTCTGGAATTCAGGAGACAGGTTAAGGTTGGATCTGGGAATCACCCACATAGTGGCTATATTTGGGCCCATAACTGCTTATCAGGTCACCAAGTGAGGTAGTATAAATAGGGAAGAGAAGAGAGCCTGAGACAGAGCCTTGGGGGACACCTATGGTTAGAAGACATGACATAGATGAAGATCCAGGAAAGGAGACAGAAAGAATAGATAGAAGGATAGGAGGAGAACTGAGAGAGTAGTGTCATGAAAACCTAGCTAGAGGAGAGTATCAAAAAGATAAGAATTATCAACAGTTTCAGAGGCTGCAGAGAGGTCAAGAAGAGTGAGAATTGAGAAAAAGTCATTAGATTTGGTAGGCATCTAGTAGCACACTGGATAGAGCACTGGGTTTGGAGTGAGGAAGACTTATCTTCATGACTTCAAATCTGGCCTCAGATATTTGCTAGCTGTGTGACCCTGGGCAAGTCACTTAACATGGTTTGGCTCAGTAAAATGAGCTGGATAAGGAAATGGCAAATCACTCCTATGGGGTCACAAAGAGTTGGACACAAATGACACAGCAACTGTTAAGAGATCATTGGTAACTTTGGAGAAAGCAATTTCAGTTGAGGGATGATGATGGATTGCAAATGGTATAAAGGAGATTAAGAGGAGAGAAAGCAGAGGCAATATGTATAGGAGGCTTTCTCAAGAAGTTTAGCTAAGAAGGGGAGGAAAGATATAGGATGATAGTTAGTGGAGAAAGTCAGATTAAGGATTAAGTGAGGTTGTTTTGTTTTGTTTTTTTTTTTACAAATGGAGAAGAGAGGAGGCAGAGCCAAGATAGTTAAGTAGAAGGAAGGATCTGTAGAAGTTCTCCCCTTATAACCGATAAAATACCTGTAGAAAATGACTCTAAACAAATTCTAGAGCAGCAGAAGCCACAAAATGAAGCAGTGAATCAGATTTCTGGCCTAAGTCAGCCTGGAAGGCTGCCGGGAAAGGTTATCACATCAGTTGCAGAGTGAAGTACAGCCCAGCATATGAAGCACAGATAGCTCTGGAGCAGGCTTCAGGAATCATGAGTAGCTGCTGTGGTTCTCAGATTTTTCAACCCACAAACACAAAAGACAGCTTCAGAGGTCAGTAAGAAAGTTCTTTCACCTAGGTGAGAGGGGAATGTGGTCTGACCTCAGCTCTGGCCTCAGGGCAGTGGCAGCCACTATGGCAGCAGCTTCCACTTTTGGAGCCCTCAGCCTAAACACCCTAGGGGAATCGAGCCGCTGATCTTGGTCTCAGTCCTGAGTGATGGTCCTGGAGTGAGAAGGAGCAGTGGTGTGGTGGAGCTGGTGGTGTCAGTGGAGAGGGAGTCCTACTCGCAGTTCCAAGGCAGAAAAGAATGCTTGTGGTTGCTCACAGACCAGAGCACAGACCAGGAGAGGAGTAAACTCCTCTCCCTTGATTATGTCACCTTGGAGGAACTGAGAACTTACAGGTCCATAGAGATATTTCAGAGAACAGCCGCACAAAACCTCCGTAGCCTAGGGTTGCATACCCTCCACTTTTTGACAAAGGACTCAAAAATGAAGTAACCGTCAGGGAAAATACACAAAGAGGGAAAATTAAAACTATAGAAGATTACTTTCTTGGTGAAAATAGTTCTTTTAAAATTATAATGGAGCAGATGAGAAAGCTAATGACTTTATGAGAAACCAGGAAATTATAAAACAAAACCAAAAGAATAAAAAAAAATAGAAGACAATGTGAAACATCTCAGTGGAAAAACAACTGACCTGGAAAATAGATCCGGGAGAGATAATTTAAAAATTATTCATCTCCCTGAAAACCATGATCAAAAAAAGAGCCTAGACATCATCTTCCAAGAAATTATCATGGAAAACTGCCCTGACATTGTAGAAGTAGAGGATAAAATAGAAAAGGAAAGAATTCACTGATCACCTCCTGAAAGAGATCCCAAAAGGAAAACTTCTAGGAATATTGTAGCCAAATTCTAGAGTTCCCAGGTCAAGGAGATAATATTACAAGCAGCCAGAAAGAAACAATTCAAGTATTGTGGAAATGCAATCAGGATAACACAGGATTTAGCGACTTCTACACTAAGGGATCAAAGGGTTTAGAATGTGTTATTCCAGAGGTCAAAGGAGATAGGATTAAAACCAAGAATCACCTACTCAGCAAAACTGAGTATAATAACTCAGGGGAAAAAAATGAAATTTCAGTGAAATAGAGGACTTCCAAGTCCTTGTTGAAAAGACCAGAGCTGAATAGAAAATTTGATTTACAAATATAAGAATCAAGAGAAACATGAAAAGGTAAACAGGAAAGAGAAGCCTTAAGAAACTCATTAAAGTGAAAGTGTTTACATTCCTACATGGAAAGATATTATTTGTAACTCATGAGACCTTTTTCAGTTTTAGGGTCATTAGAGGGAATACATGCATACATATACACAGACACACATATATACAGAGAGAGACAGGTGTGTATGGGTATGTATATACATGTACATTATTTAAGTGTAGGTATGTATATTACGTGGGTGTATATGTATGTATATATAAATACATAGACAGAGGGCATAGGCTGAGCTGAATATGAAAGGAAAATACCTAAAAAAAGTAAATTTACTCTTGAGTGGAATGTACTAGGAGTAAAAGAAAGGGAGAGGTAGAATGTAGCAAATCATTTCACATAAAAGAGGAAAGAAAGCTTTTACAATGGAGGGTAAGAAGGAGGTGATGAAAGGAAATAAGTGAGCCTTATTCTCATGAGATTTGGTTTAGGGAGGGAATAACATGTACTCAATTGGATATGGAAATCTATTTTACCCTGCAGGAAGGAAAGGGGGAAGGGGGTAGGAGAAGGAAGATAATAGAAGAGACAGCAAATTGGGGAAAGGAATAATCAGAAGCAAATTCTATTGTGGGAGGACAGGTCAAGGGAGAGAATGGAATAAGTGAAGGGCAGGATAGGATAGAGGGAAATGTCATTAGTCCTTTACAACCTAACTATTATGGAAGTGCTTTGCATTGTTACACATATATGACCTATGTTGAATTGCTTGTTTTCTCAATGAGGGTGGGTGGGGAGGGAGGAAGGGAGAAAATATGGAACTCAAAACTTTAATAATGAATATTAAAAATTGTTTTTCTCATGCAACTGGAAATTACAGGAAATGGAATATAGAAATCTATTTTGTCCAACAGGAAAATAGAGGGGAGGGGGATGGAAGAAGTGTGGGTAATAGAAGAGAGGATAGACTGGAGAAAGGCATGGATATGGTGCATGCTGTCCTGGGGTAGAGGATGGGAAGAGATGGGGAAAAGTTTTTGAATTCAAATTCTCACGGAAGTGAATGTTGAGAACTGAAAATAAATAAATTTTATAAAATTAAAAAAATATAATGGAGAAGAGATCAGCATATTTGTAGGTGGCAGGGAAACAGTAGCTAGGGAGAGATTAAAGATTCATGAGACAGTGGGAAAGAGAAAGAGCAATCTGCTAGAAAAGAAGGCAGAGAATGGAATCAAGTTTGCATGTAGAAGGGGTTTGGAAAGAAGGCCCACCTTTTCATGAAAGGTAAGAGTGAAGAAGAAGATAGTGAGAGATGTTCAAGTGAAGTGAGATGAAGATAAAGGGAAAATAGGTCACTGAGAGTAGTTCATCTTTTTTATAGTGAAGTATATAATGTAAGGTTCTCAGATGAGCAGATGGGAGAAGTACCATGAAAGATTTGAGAAGGGATGAAAAATTCTATATACTGCTGTGATGAGTGGGAGAGTGAATCATTTAGAAAAGTATAAAAGGATTGCCTTGCTTCAGTGAAGGCACAGTTGAAATTATGTAACAGAAATTTGTAATGAAGCTCCTCAGCACAATTTTTTTTGGGGGTGCAATTTTCTCCAGTTCTGTTAAGCAGAACACGAATAGGAGCAAAGATAGTGAAAGATGAGAGTGACATTAAGTTGGGATTTGGCAAGGTATGACAGAAATAGGATAAGGAGGCAACAGATTTGAGTGCAGAGGACAGAACAGAATTGAAATGATTCACAAGGAGTGCAGCAAGTGAAAAGAGTGTAGTCAGTGTAGGGTGATGGCCTGGGGAAAATTGAGGGCTAGAAGGATTAAATATAGCAGTGAGGATGATGGACAGGGCTAGGGAGTCATAAGTCAGGATTAAAGTTTAAATGGTAAAAGATTATGCTCAGATAAAGAAATTTTGGAATTCATTAATATGGGCCTGGGATATTTGTGGGTCATGATAAGAACAAGAGTATGAGCGCCACTGTGTGCAGCTTAGGTGGAGAGGAGGAGTAGGTCATAGGCATTGGGGAAATTGAGAAACCTGGAACTCTGAACACCTGAGGAGTATCAAAATGTGTGCTAATATTTCCCAATTTGAGAGTAGAATTGGGGTGGAGAGAAAGATTATAAAGTAGGTACTGAAATCATTGAGGAAGGAAGAAGAGTGTCCTGGTTATCTATAGCTCATAACAACAAGCAACTTGACAGGGTGATACACTTGTTTAAAGGAATTTTGAAGGTGAAGAGGTTACTGAGTGAAGGTGGTGAAGGGTGAGTCTGGAACTGGCAATGAAGAACAAGTGGTATTCTGACTTTTTATCATGACAGGGAACTTGGGAATATGAATGAATGTATAACCAGTACTAGAAAGATTAGCCAGGCATGCATTGTAATAAGCAGAGAGTTAGGTATCAGTGAGGGGCAGCAAGGTGGTTAGAATAATAGATTGCTGACCTTTGAAATTAGGAAGACCTGAGTTCAAATCCTTACCTAGACACTAACTAGCTATGTGATGCTGAGCACATAACTTTCCTCATCTGTAGAATGAGGGTAACTCACAGTCTTCTTGTGAGGATCAAATGAGATGATATTTGTAAAATACTTCACAAAGTTGAAGTACTATAGAAATGTTAACTATTTAACATTTCTATAGTACTTCAACTATGATTACTGTGAGCCAGAATGACAAAACAGACATTTGTCATGTGAGCCAATTTGATAAATGTGATCTGGTACCTCAGAGTTGTTTTAATTTACATTTCTCTAATCAACAGTGATTTAGAATTCTTTTCATATGACCATCTGAAAACTGCCTATTTATATCCTATGACCATTTATCAATTGGGGGTGACTTGTATTCTTATAAATTTGACTCAATTCTCTCTATATTTTAGAAATGAGGCCTTTGTCAGAGACACTGGATGTAAAAATTGTTTCCCAGCTTTCTGCTTTCCTTATAATCTTGGTTGCATTGGTTTTGTTTGTGCAAAATCTTTCCTATTTAATGTAATAAAAATCATCCATTTTGCTTTTCATAATGTTCTCTATCTCTTGTTTGGTCATGAATTCTTTCCTTCTCCATAGATCTGACAGGTAAACTATTCCTTGCTCTTCTACTTTGCTTATAGTATCAGCCTTTAAATCTAAATCATGTTTCCTTTTTGATTTTATCTTGATATATAGTGTAAGATGTTAGTCTATGCTTAGTTTCTGTCATACCATTTTCCAGTTTTTCTAGCAGTTTTTGTTAAATAAATCCCAGAAGCTATAGTCTTTGGGTTTATAAAATAGTAGATTGTTATAGTCATTGATTATTATATCTTGCTTACCTAATCTATTCCATTAGTCCAACACTCTATTTATTAGCCCGTAACAAGTGGTTTTGATGACTGCTGCTTTATAATATAACTTCAGATCTGGTATAGCTATGATACCTTTCCTTGCATTTCTTTTCATTAGTTTGCTTGATATTCTGGATCTTTTTTTCTTCCAGATGAATTTTGTTATTGTTTTTTTTTTCTAGCTCTATAAAATCATTTTTATTGGTATGGCACTGAGTAAGTAATTTAATTTAGGTAGAATTGTCATTTTTATTCATATTAGCTCAGCCTACATATGACAAACTGATATTTTTCTAATTATTTAGATCTGATTTTATTTGTGTGAAAAGTGTTTTGTAATTGTATTCATACAATCCCTGGGTTTGTTTTGACAGGTAGACTCACAAATATTTTATAATGTCTACAGTGACTTTCTATTTCTTGCTGTTGGGCTTTGTTAGTAACATATAGAAATGCTGATGATTTATGTGGGTTTATCTTATATCCTGCAACTTTGCTAAATTGGTTTATTATTTCAAGTATTTTTTTTTACTTGATTGTCTAGGATTCTCTAAGTATACCATTATATCATCTGTAAAGTGATAACTTTGTTTCTTC
>JAQQSK010013370.1:0-11511 GCA_028658325.1 Potorous gilbertii
TTCAGGGAATCATAAAAGTGCTTTGGCTTGTTACTATCAGCATACAGCAGAATTTCATCTGCCTTCTTACTGAGCCAGGAATTCTACATCTCTCTAAGCTTTGCTTGTACTTTGAAGGAATTAAATGCTGCCTTCTTAGAGGTGGATGAACTATCTTACTGATAAATCCTGTGAAGTTCTCCTTTTTCATTTAGCAGTTTATGGATTTTCCCATCATTTTCATCAAACCAGTCTTGGTGTTTGCGAGTGTTCTGACCCAGATGAGCAAATGCAGTACTGTACACTTAGTCCCTGAAAGCTGTCTGCTCCTTTTCTGCTCCACTATGGCCTACTGTATGTTGGCTCAAGTTTCCCTCCAAGTCAGCAGCAAACTGTTCACGCTCAGAGAAGAGTTCTAATTTGTTGAGATTAATTCTTCTAGTTGTCATTTTTCCTTGCGGTCAGAGCTTTAGATGAATGCAAATATTTAGCTTGGAAAGGATAAATCTATGATTAGTCCAGCACTCTGCGCCACACATTGCCTTTTTCACTCTCACATCTTGTCTGTCTCTTCTCCTTACAATCACATAATCTATTAGATACCAGTGTTTACTGCGAGGGTGCATCCATGAAATTTTATTGTGTTTAGGTAAAGGGAAGACAGTGTTGTTGATGAGAAGGTCATGTGATGCACAAGTCTTCAGCAGTAAATGACTGTTGCTGTTGCTGTTTCCAACTTCATTTCTCCCTAGGACTCCCTGCCAAGTCTAGTAGTCTGAGCCTACCCTAGTATTAAAGTCACTCAGTATTGCAAGCTTATCCTCTATTGGTACATTAACGACAAGAGTCTCTAGGTCTTCATAAAATTTTTCTTTGACTTCATCAGGGTTTTTCATGGTGGAAGCCTAGAGACTGATGATGGTGGCATGTCGTTCTCCTGAGAGTGACAACTGCATTGTCATGAGCCTGTAATTCACTCCATTTCGTAGGCATGCCAGCTTGCTGATAGATTTGTTTTGACTGCAAAACCCACGCCAGCTTCACGGAGCTCCCCTTCACTCTGCCCACTCCAGAAAAAGGTGTATCTATCTCCAACCTCAATAAGCTGGTCTTCATTTGCCAACCTTTTTTCACTCAAGGCTGCTATTTTGATGTAATCCCTGTTGAGTTCTCTTGAAACAAGAGCAGTTCTCTTTCAGATCTACTGAATTTTGTGTTGTCTAGCAGTGTGCGCACGTTCTATGTGCCGATGGTAAGTGGAATCATATTTGCAGATGTTTTCGTACATTTTTTTTTGGTTTTCGACCTCATAGATAGATTCCCCACCTGCTGCAGTAATCAGGCCAGGGTTGGGTAAGCAGGCAATGTTTCGGGCCTTTTCTAGCCCCCTTCCTCGCTCCAGGAGTTGAGCAATGCCATCTTTAAAAGGCTGCTCAGACACCCAGGGGGTTACCGAGTCCCATTGCTGCTTCCAGTGATTAACGACGATATGGCCTAGGCCGCCTGTGTGCAAGATTGTGACTACAGCTCCCAGTGTATCTGCTCCTGCTGCTTCGTCACTTACCCTTAGTCACAGGACTTTGAGACATAATAGTGAAATGGTATGGGTGATGTCTTTTGATTCGTGCGTAAATCAGATTTAAGTGAGGCAGAGTTGCACGAAGTCATCAGTCTCACTCCTCCAGAGACATCATAGTCCAGTGGCAGGACAGAGTCAAGATGTCTGGTGATGGCTCAGGATACTTTGGCGTCTTCAGTGTGTAATCAAGCTCTAAGCGCTCCACATCACCTGCTTTATCTTCCTTCATGGACGTTTGAACAAATTGTTCTCATCTGCCCATTCCACCAAATGAAGTCCTCATACGCTTGGGGTAGACACTCCTCTAAGTTACTAATGGGTTTGAGAACCCTTGGTTACCCTCAATCTGGTTTGACCCATCTGCAGAAACTGTTTACCAGAGTGTGGCCGCTGAGCATGTTGTAGCTTCTTGGAGTCACATGTGAGATGTAGGTGCAACAGGTGGACACCAAAGGAGGAAAGAGGCCCAGAAAACGGTCAGCAGTCATCACACTAAAGGTACTCGTGCTGGTACTGGTCCACCCTGAACACACCCTACACCCAAGTGAGCTATACATTGCAACAACAACCACAACAAAAATGAAGAGTGAAAGCATTCAAAAAGATATATTCAACATACTGAGTCTAAGAGTATATTCAGTGTTCCTCACCCATGGTTCTCATTTGCAAAGAAGTAAGGGAGATAAATTTTATCTTTTGAGGCAAACTTAGTGGCTATAATTATACAGCATATATTTTTGTCTTTGTTATATGTCCAAGTTTTAAATTTTTATATCCACAATCAAGGCTAGCAAATTTTAAATCAACATATATCTTCTTTATCTTTCTTTCTTTCTTTTTTCCTTTCTATTTCTCTGTATGTCTCTCTGTATATGTGTCTCTTTATCTCTCTCTTTGTCTGTCTGTCTGTCTGTCTTAATATATCAAATGACCTTTGAAGTCTTTATGTTTATCCAGGTATTCCTTAGTCTGGAAAGTTGGCAAGATTTTCACAGTATAGAAGAAGTATCCATAAGTTGTTAAATAAAGTGTTTATTTGTCCTGTGACCAACCTTCTGATAAAAATATCCTTAAAGCCAACCTTTACTACTCAGTAATGCTTGGCTAAGAATCTTAAGTCCTTATCATGTAAAATTATACTAGACTTTAACTTTTTGGCAAGGTCTTCAAGAAGGTTGACTTCATCTCAATGTGAATGCACAAGGAAGAGAAAGGTTGAGTGGAAAAAGTTGCGAATACGTAACTGGAGAAGGAGACATTCACAGGAAACATTCTTTTAGATGGTAGCGATCACGAAATAATTCAAAGAAGAATTCTGCTCAATACATTTGAACTACATATATAGCTAAATGCTGATACCAGTAGAGGGTTGGCATTAGGAAAGTCCCAGAAACAGTCAGTTAGCGTGGAAATAACATATTGGTTGTAACTAGTCACAATTGGCTTTATCCAAATGAAACAACTCTGAGACTGATTAATTTTTGGTTAATTTACACTAGAAATTGCAATTTCAGAGAAAGATCAAAATCGATTCAGTTTCACTGAATTGACTTTCATGAGATAGATTCAAATGAAGATGTGGAAAAACCTATACTAGTTACTCTATGTGCTCAAAACAACAACAAATACTACAACGAAAAACTACATTCCCATCATTACTAGGTAGCATTTACATACAGCTTTAAGGTTTACAAGTTCTTCAGGGTTATTGTCTCCTTTTATTCTGATAATAGCCCTGGGAGTTAGGTGATAATATTATCTATATTTTATAAATGGAAAAAATGTGGCAAATAGTGGTTGTTAGTGATCCAGGGCCATGCAGCGAGTTAGTAACTGATTCTGTATTTGAACTAAACTCTTCATGATACCAGTCTATTGTTCTATCCATTGTGCCCATAATCATCCTGTAGACTAACAGAACCATTCTTTCAAAAGGTATTGATAGCTTAAAAAAAATTATTAGCTTTAACATAAGAGAAAAAATAAGGGAAAACATGAATCACCTTTTGTCTGAGATTGCCTTCTTCTCTGGTCACTCTAAATAGCCTTATCTTACATCTTTGCCTTCTCTGGGACGACATGTAATAAATCACCGAAAAATGGGTAACTTAAAAAAATAAGTACCAAACTAGAGGATCCACATGATTTGATACCAGAGAATACAGGGTGTGTTTATAAAGCAGGAAAAGTCAGGGTCAGTGGTACCTTGAATGTAACATAATTAAAGGGTCATAGTTTCCTGAATTTAAAATCTCCTGATTACAACATTTCCAAATCCTTTCTCCAGAACATCAATTCTCAGGTTAAGCATATTCTTTTACTCCTAGGACTTTAGCTCTCCTTTGTCTTCTTCCTTCCTCTGTAGGTAGTATCAGAGTGAAGAAACAGAGGAACTTCTGCTATTATTGATAGAGACATACTTCCTTTATGGGTGATTCTTCTTGTGAAACCACTCAGCCACTCTTTTATAGATTTCTCCTCTAAATGCAGACATGTGTAATGTTCTTTTTGGGTACTACATGTACTTGGTGATGCAATGACCACAGAGGACCTCATAGAATGCATAATTGCTCTTGTTAGGAATTTTACCAAATACATATATTTATACACACACATAATATGCATGTATGTATGTGTATATACACACATACCCAAATATGGTGGAACTGAACAATGGGAAAGCAGACACCATTATTCCTTATCACTTATCAACTGATCAATCAATAGATAGGAATAGAGATAGAAATACTGACACAGATAGAGTTAGATGTGATAAAACAGAGATCCTGAATCAAAATTTTAGATTAGCAATAAGTTAAAACCAGATTAAAGAAAGATTAGAACAAGCTAAATATCATTTGGTATGTTGCATAGTGCTTTTAACTATCCTAAGGCTTTTCCTGGCCAAATAAAAGTATCTCTTTAATATTAATATCCATCATCTTATTCTCAAGGACTATGAATGTTGTAACACTGTCACATGAAAAGAATCAAGAAGGAAAACAGTCCAAATAGAAATGGAAAGATGCATGGTGGATGATGCATATTTTAAATATGAATATCCTGTGATAAGTAAAGAAGTGAAAAAAAAAGCAAGGATATGGGTAAAAAGAAAAAAGAGGTTGAACATGTATGGAACAAGGACAATGGGTATAATGTACAATTATCACAGGGATAAAATCAACATATTGAAAATGAAACTAAAATCTGCATTATGTTGAATGGATCATGCATGAAGCATTTACAAAAGGACTTGGAATATAATAACACAAGATGGTGTTATGATTGGAAGCATTTTTCTTTGAAGATGAGACAATTTCATAAAGCAACAAAAACATTATCACTTAGTATTGAGATTAAAAATAACATTTAACTTATTAAAGTTAAGATCACCTAGATTTCATGTATGTGTATCATTTAATATATTATACACACGTCTATAGCTATACCTATCATGTTTTTCCCCAAATACATTCGTTATGTAAAACATAATTTCTAACCATGCAGATGTTGTATAACATTATAGTATCTGTTGTTAAGCTGTTATAAAATAATATAGGTCAACAATATGCATGAATCTAATAGAGATGTATGTAGGACTTGTAGCAGAAATATTTTCATCAATAAAGAATACATACATATTGATGTGTGACTATTCACTCTACTTTACCTCTCATCTATTATCTCTATTTTTCCATCTATTCTTTCCTCAAATACATGCTAATCCCCTAAAAGCATATCATATTAATTATAAAGCTTTACTATTAAATGCTTGAACAATGTCATTCACAGTCAATCTTGGTTCAAAAGAGCCATTTTACCTTAAGCATAGCTCCAATTCAAATTGAACCGACAATTTTCTGAAAAAAGCTTGATGTGCTTAAAGAAATATTTTCAGCAAAACAAGGCTGGGGGAAAGGTGTCAGACAAGGGACATTATATAGCTGATAAGAAAGTGACTTCCTTCTACACTTATTTGGAAACTACTTTTTTAGCCTCATGAAAACATCTGAGAATTAGTCTTTCATTATTTCTCTCTACGAATTGATGTAATCACTGCCTTACCATTGAGTGATACACAAATACTTGCTAATATTATGCTCATTATCAGCACTACCACCAACATCAACTAATCAAGTCCCAGGTCTATTTATACATTGTTGGGACAGGAGAGGAAAATAATAAAATACGACAACACTAGTTCTTGGTATATACAGATTTGGTAATCAAAGAAGATCATGGAAAGGCATTATGAACACACCGAAGCACATTACAGAAGCCTTTAAAAAACAACACCTATGAAATACCCATTTAGAACTGTTTGGGTGGCCAGAAATATGCAATAGAACCGGACAAATACACAGAGTACAAACTGAAATTTCGCTATTCTTGGAGGAAGTGTGTAATGGTATGAGATCAAGTGAATTGTTGAGCACAATCACTCTGATATAACTTTGATCGATAAAATGGTTAACCTTAAACTTCTAATAGACATTTACACGTCAAATACACATAATGTAAAATCAAAATTGAATAGTTTTCCAAATATAAAAATGTGGACAGAAGGATCAAAAGTTTGTGGAAATAGTACAATTTCTAACTTTCCTGCTGCCTTCATTGCTTTTGGAGTTTTACTGAAAATGATTTCATAGAGATGTTATTGTTTCTCTTGTTCTATTATTTATACTCACAAACTCCATTAAAAAAGAGGGAGACCTTTACAAGTAAGAGCAATATATTGGTTAATGTTGTCATATTATATGATCTTTTCTCTAAGGAATTACATCTCACTGTAATGAATAAAATGCTACCCAAGACTGATCCCTTCATTCTAACATCCCACTTGATTCCAGGAAGCTGTCAGCTGTTTCCAAAGACGTAAGTCTACTGAAACAAGCATGTGCAAGTGTGTGGTTACACATGCATTCACAAAACACACATACACACACAGCTTAAGAGATATAGATTAGAAAATATCTTTGAGGGTGTCAAAAAGAATAATTCACAGGTTCTGAAGTCAATTCTCAAAGAAGAAGTCCAGCAATGTCCATAATCTGGGATTCACTAGCCATTGTAATGAAGTTAGTGAATAGATTTCTAGGGGGATATGATCTTGGAAAGGAAATACACACACACGTGTATATGTATATATACATATATACATGTATATATGTATATATACACATGTGCATATGTATATATATACACATGTATATACATAATTTATTTTCACTCAAGTCTAAGTGGTTTCTTAAATTTTGTACGTATGCAGTAAATATTACTCAGAGAAGGGGACTACAGAAATCACCAGACCGCCAAATAGGGGTCATAAAGGAAAACGTCTTATGAACCTTAGGTTGACACATTAGCAATGTTGTATTCTCCCAGATTATTTTCATTTTCTTGGCGTTATATTTGGCATTTTGACATCCACATCATTCTTGAATTCTGGGACAGCTGAACAGAAATAAAATTATCTATAGCCCCAAGTATCCAGAAGTCCACCAAACATATTCCAAAATAAATACAAAATAAACTTTTGTATGTGTATATATGTGACTGATACTTGCAAAGTATATTGCAAGGCAAAAAACACTGTTACTGTCTTCACAGTGCCTATGATCTAGTAGAATTTATGATTTATTCCACAAATTTGGAAAGCAAATACAACTGAATAGATACCTGATTTAGATAATGATAATACATATTCACATAGTGCAATGTTGTCAAAATACATGACCATAATTATCACATATCTTTCCAGAACATATGTTTTCATTTGTCTCTATTTGCAGTCACAAAACAAGAGCTGGAATTTCACATATAAAACGATGATAAAAATTTTCAAAGCATAGTAGTCATAATGGGAAAAGAATCTCAGATCTTAAATGCATTTGCATGTTTTTCTTAAATACATTTCCATATTTTTCTAGTAAAAACGTGGAACCTTCTAAGAATATTAATAAAAATAGCACAGTTCTTGAGGTTAAGAATAATTTATCAACTGAACCTACCTTTTTCTATGCCATAATTTCCTCATGGCATTTTTTACCTCTTCATTTCTTACTGTGTAGATAAGTGACAAGTATGAGGGTGACAACAGTATAAAATACAGTTACATGAAAATACAGGGGATGAAGAATAAGATAGAGCAACAAGTGGAAAGAGTCTTGGTCGCCCTGTAGAGATGTAATTTTTCAGGGAACATAGGATAATCACATAGAAGAACATGAAAACAAAAATAACTCATCATTGAAACTAATTCTGAATTGCCAATGACCAACAGACCAGTAAGGAAGATATCTGTGAAGGCAAGTTGAATCAAGGGAATAATGTCACACATGAAGTGATTGATAACATTGGGCCCACAGAAAGAAAACCAGATTATGGTGAAAATCTGTCCTATTGCATGTAGGAAGCCAACTGTCCAAGCCAATCCAACGAAGCAACAGCAAAGGCAGTGATCATTACAGTCATGTAGTGCAGAGGTCTGCAGATGGCTACATACCTGTCAAAGGCCATTATTATGAGGAGGAAAATCTCACAAGTCCCAAGAAAATGCTCTAGAAAAAGCTGAGTCATGCATGCATTGAACGAGATGATTTTCTTCTCATGGAGTAAATTCACAAGCATTTTGGGAACCACTGATGATAGACAGAAAGCATCTATCACAGACAAGAATGCTAGAAAGAAGTACATCAGCGAGACCAAAGTCTAGCTGGAGGCAATAATGGTAGCAATAAGTATATTGGACATGACAGTGACTATATAAGTGATTAGAAATATAGCAAATATGACTTTCTGCATCTCAGGATTCCACATGAGACACAGTAGAACAAATTCAGTCACATTCCTATTTACCATGTGACCTGTACACATATGTTGAATTCAGCTAAAAATTCCAGTAATCTTAAGGACAATAGCCCTGTGAAACAGTCAAGATGATATGTATTACAGTGTCTACTTCACATAAATGAATAAAAATCCAATAAGTGTTTATTAAACAATTTCATGCTCACTATTGGGGACACAAAGTTGGATAAAATATCATTTGACCTTGAAAGATTGCATTCCATAAGAAAAGGCAACATAGAAGTATATACACAGAACATTTAAATAGTACATATAAGCTAATTTTACATAAAAGGCACTAGCAGATATTTATGCAAAAAGCTGGATATAGGAAATTGATTGTTTTGACAATTTCCAACAGACATATTATATCATGACAAGGAGGTAGAGTCTGAGTGTATACACACATTTATACATACTTTCACACATGTGTGTACACACAACTATATATATATGTGTGTGTGTGTGTGTGTGTGTGTGTGTGTGTGTGTGTATGTATACAGGCACGTATGCATGTATTTTGAGAGGCAATCAGGGTTAAATGACTTGCCCATGGTACACAGCTAATAAGTGTCAGGTATCTGAAGACGGATTTGAACTCAGGTCTTCCTGATTCCAGAGTTGGTGCTCAATCCAGTGCACCACCTACCTTCCCTAAGGGGTTTAAATTTTTATCAATTTAAAGTATATAATTCAATTTAAGAAACTGGTTCTGACTTCTGGGTATAATGCATCTTGTTTCACAATAGAAGTCAAAGAGAAAATATAATTCATTTCCTAAAAATACGATTTATAAATAGTCTTATAAACATCGTTATTTTGGATGAAATGTACATAGCTACACTGAGGTATGTTGCAGCAGATATTCATGTGATACTCTCACTTCTAAGTAATTTTAATATATCTTTATTCATTTCTATTTATAGACTTGGGATCTATTAGATAAAGGAATTAAAAGATGGCCTAAAAGTTTACCTGTACCCTAGTCCTGTCAACAGCTTATCCTGAGATAAAGTAATAATACACATGCATATGAAGGAGCTTATACATATGCCTTATTATGAAATATAATCTCATCTTTCTATCAGTTCTACCAAAGCAATGAATTTTTACTAAAATTTGGTTAGATCAGATGGTTGTCAAAACATAGGTATAGTTGGCTCCAAGAGCAAGCTTTCTTTTGTAGTAAATTGAGAGATCAACCATTCTGGAAATAAATTTGGAATTATACCCGAAAGTTACTAAACTGTTCAAACCTCTGTGTACTCAGTTATACAACTATTAAATTTACACTTCAAATAGACCAAAGAAATGTAGAAAACCATCATCTATACAAAAACATTTGTCGCTCATTTTGTAGCTAAAAGAAGTAAAGGAATGGTTTTCCCTCCTACTGAGGAAGGCTAACAATTTATGGTGGGTGGATTTAATGGAATATTATGTTGTCATAAGAAATTATGGCGTGGATAGTTTCAAAGAAAATTGTTAGTTGATGTAGAGTGAAGTGAACTGAAAGAGGAAAAATGCATACAATCATAAAATGTACACATTTTAGAAAGAAAGAAAAACTGAAAATACTTTAGGATTCTGAACAATGCAATAATAAAACATGAGTCCAGAAGTCTGAAGACAAAACATGCTACGTGCCAGAGAATTCATGAACTAAAAGTTCTAAAGAGAGAGCCACACATCTTTGGACATGAATAAGTGAGGAATGTGTTTTTATGAGTAATACATATTTATGGGGTGTTTAATTTATTTGCTAGTATATTCACTGGGCTAATTATTTATCTATTTATTTGTTCAATATGGTGGATTGTAGGAGTGACACATTAAAACTGTAGATGAAATTAAATAATGTTTATTGTAAAATACTACATTCAATTAATTTTAATTCTTGTGTGCAGACACAGTCAGTTAAAAATCCCTTTCCACAGAATTAGCCTAAAGTTTGTGCAAATTAGTGCTATTTCCTCACAAGCCGAATTCATATAATAAAACAACTAAGTAATTGTGAAAAAAATGTAGTCAATACACTAGTAATAGGACCATAGATTTAGATTTTAAGGCAATTCAGGGATAAATTCTTGTTAACTACATGATAGAACACATCAATGTCTATTAGTACTTTAAATTTTGCTACACACTTAGTAGGTATTTGATGAACCTATGAGTAGGTAATACAAATATCATTATTCCCCCTTGTAGAGATGAGAAAACTGAGCATGCAACAAAATAAATGACTTAGCTGTGATGAGACATCAAAGAGAGAATGGTGGCCCACTGCGTAACCGTTTGAGTAGTGTAGGTTAATGGAAAGTCCTGTTGGTATAGATTGTATGTAGGCTATACAAAACAGGCTGTGGATGCCCTGCAATTCACAAATTCTGTGATTCTGTGTGTAATGAAAAAAAAGTCCTGGTTTTGAACCCAGATCCTTTCTCTTTTTAATGTCTTATATGTTGATTATTCTTGTTCAGTCATTCCAGATTTGTGTGGCTCTTTATGACCCCATTTTGGGTTTTCTTGGCAAAGATACAATGGTGGTTTGTCATTTCCTTTTCCAGATCATTTTATAGATCAAGAAACTGAGGCAAACAGTGTTAAGTAACTTAATCAGGATCACACAGTTAGTGAGTGTCTGAGACCAGATTGGAACTCAGGAATGTGATCTTTATGGTTCTAGGTCTGGCATTTCATCTGATGTATCATCTAACTGTCCTTTGTAGCTATATAGGCAAAGATATTAAGTTCTCTGAGTATCATTTTTTATTGAATGAGGTATTTGATATAATCCCTCTCATTCTGCATTTTTTAGTGCTATGCGATGGTAAGGCATTTTTAGAAAAGACAGTAAAGAAGTGACAAGGCCAGCAATTAACCCTAAGCTTTCTGACTCGAAATACATTTTTTCCTACTACATTTCTCATCCCTTCACAGACCTGTGGAAGATCACATTCTTTCCAAGTCTGCATGTACCTGATGGGACAACTGAGCTTAATAGAATCCTACGTTTGATCATTTTGATAATATTTACATAGACATGATCATGCTGCCTTGTCAATGGGATTTCCTCATTCAAACAAGTGAGAAAGAAAGAC
>JAQQSK010013371.1:0-11511 GCA_028658325.1 Potorous gilbertii
GAGAGACAGTTTAAAAATAATGGGACTACCTGAAAGCCATGATCAAAAAAAGAGCCTAGACATCATCCTTCATGAAATTATCAAGGAAAACTGCCCTGATATTCTAGAACCAGAGGGCAAAATAAGTATTCAAGGAATCCATCGATCACCACCTGAAAGAGATCCAAAAAAAAAAAAACCCTAGGCACATTGTGGCCAAATTCCAGAGTTCCCAGGTCAAGGAGAAAATATTGCAAGCAGCTAGAAAGAAACAATTCCAGTACTGTGGAAATACAATCAGGATAACACAAGATCTAGCAGCTTCTACATTAAGGGATCAAAGGGCATGGAATAGGATATTCCAGAAGTCAAAGGAACTAGGAGTAAAACCAAGAATCACCTACCCAGCAAACAGAGTATAATACTTCGGGGAAAATATGGTCTTTCAATGAATAGAGGACTCGCAAGCATTCTTGATGAAGAGAACAGAGCTGAAAAGAAAATTTGACTTTCAAACACAAGAATGAGAAGAAGCATGAAAATGTAAATAGCAAAGAGAAGTCATAAGGGACTTACCAAAGTTGAACTGCTTACATTCCTAAATGTAAAGACAATATTTGTAATTCTTGAAACTTTTCCGTATCTAAGTAGTTGGTGGAATTATACACATACACACGCGCGCACACATATTTACAGGTGTATGTGCACACATACACACATGCACACACACACATAGTGACAGAGAGCACAGAGTTAAGTGAATAGGGTGGGATCATATCTTAAAAGAAATCAAACGGTGAGAGAGAAATGTATTGGGAGGAGAGAGGGTGAAATGGAATGAGCGAAATTACCTCTCATAGAAGAGGCAAGCAGGAGAAAAATAAGAGAGCTGAGGAAAAGAAACATGAAATTTACTCTCATCACATTTGACTAAAGGAAGGAATAAAATGCACACTCATTTTGGTATGAAAACCTATCTTACAATACAGGAAAGTGCAAGAGAAGGAGATAATCAGAGTGGGGGTGGATGATACAAGGGAGGGCAAGGGGAGCGGGGAGCAATTGAAGTCAACACTTGGGGGGGATATGATCCCCCATAGCCTATAAAGTATCTGTAACCTGATTGTAAGCAAATTCTAGACAATCAGAAATCACAAAATGAAAGAGTGAAAGAGACTTCCAATCCAACATAGCCTGAAAAGCCAACAGGAAAAGAATATTAGACCAGAATAAGAGAAAAGTGCAGCGCAGCCTTGGCCAAACTTCACACACAGGACTGGAGCAGGCTGCAGGGTGCAGAATCATGGTTAACAGCTGTAGTTTCCAGATTTCGCAACCCACAAATGACAGATAATTTCAGAGATCAGTGAGAAAGCTCTTTCACCTGAATGAGAGGGCAGTAGGGTCTGTCCCCAGCCCTGGCCCAAGCGCAGCAGGAGGAACATTGGAAGCACTCCACTTTTGGAGCCCTTGGCCTACATAACCTGGAGGAAATCAAGTGGTTCTAATTTGCGTCTCAGTTCTGAGTGGCATTCCTGAGGTCAAGACAAACACTGGAAGGGTGAAGTTAGTGGAGGTTCTGGAGAGAAAATCCCACTACAAATCTTGGGCACAACAGTGAGTGCTTGTGGTTGCTTCCAGACCAGAACACAAGCCAGGAGAGGAGTAAACTCCCCCCCCCCGACATGTGCTACCTTGGAGTTCCGGAGAACTTACATGTCCCTAGAGGCCCTCCACTTAACAAAGGACACAAAAGCCAGGTAACTGTCTGGGAAAATCCAAAAAGAAGGTAGGATGGGGGGAAATGAGACTATAGAAGGCTACTTTCTTGATGAAAATATATTTTGTTCCATCCTTTTGGATGGGGAAGAAAAAAGCATATACTCAGAGGAAGATATCAAAGTCAAGGCTCCTGCACCAAAAACTTCCAAAAAAAACAAATATGCAGTGGTCTCGGGTCACATAAAAACTCAATAAGAATTTTGTAAATCAAGTAAGAGAAGTGGAAGAAAAATTGAGAAGAGAAATGAGAGCAATGGAAGAAAATCATGAAAAGCAGGTCAGCAGCTTGCTAAAGGAGACCCAAAGAAATCCTGACGAAAATAACACCATTAAGAATAAACAAACCCAAATGACAGAGGTCCAAGAAATGAATCAGAAGAAGAATGTTTTCAAAAACAGAAAGACAAAAGAGAAAATGGTCTTTTTCTGTCTGCAATCCAATTCCAAAGTTCTTTTTCTGGATATGGAAGGTGTTTTGCCCAAAGACACCAGTGGAAATTTTTTCAGTCCGTGCAATTCTTTTTCTAAAATTATTTTATTTGCATTAAGTGTTCTATAATCACTTCCATAAAATTTAGAATTTTTTTCCTTCACCGTCTCTCTCTCTCTTTCTTCTTCCTGCCCCCTCCCTCCCTGAGATGGCATACAATTTTATATAAGTTCTACACATATAATCCTAATAAATACATTTTCACCTTTTCATTCATATTATAAGAATAAAAATTAATTGGAGAAGTCGTAAAACAAACCAAAACGTAATACAAAAGAAAATGATCTACTACATTCTGCAATCGAATAGCATAGTTCTTTCCTGGGTATGGAAGACATTTTGCCCTAAGAAACCACTGGAATTTTTTAAGTTCCTGCAGTGCAACGAGGTTCTAAGTCTACTAGAAAAAATCCTAACACACTGCGGATGTTGCTGTGTATAAAGTTATAGAGGTTCTTCTTCTCTCACTTAGCATCAGTTGACAAAAGTCTTTTCAGTCCCCTCTGAAGTCTTCCTGTTCATCGTTTCTTACACCAGCATAGTATTCCATTACATAAATATACCACAATTTATTCAGCCATTCCCCAGTTGATGGGCATCCCCTTGATTTCCAATATTGTGTCACCACAAAGAGTGTTGCTATAAATATTTTTGTGCATTCCGGACCCCTTCCCATTTTTATGATCTCTTGAAGATATGGTACCAGGAGCGGTATTACCAGGTTTAGCCCTTTGGAAATAGTTGCAAATTGCTCTCCAGAATGGCAGGATCAACTCACAGCTCCACCAATAATGAAGTACTGTTTCAACTCTCCTGTATATTCTCCAAAATATATCACCATAGTGTGTTTTGTCATGTTAGCCAATCTGGTAGGTACAATGTGATATCTCAGAGTTGTTTTGATTTGCATCTCTCTAAGCAATAATGATTTAGAGCATTTTTTCATATGACTCTAGATATCTTTGATTTCTTCCTCTAAAAACTTCCTGTTCACATCCTTTCACCATTAATCAACTTGGGAATGAACTATATTCTTGTACATTTTACTCAGTTCTCTGTGTTCAATGGAAATGTTGCCTTTAGATGGGAAGGTAGAAAGACTCACATATGCTAGCTCCGAATGCACAGCCCATAGATTTCCTCTTAAATGAACTCCCAACAAATTCTGGAACAGTGGAAGCCACAGAGTGAAGGAAATTTCCGTGCCAGAGAGCAGTGAAAATCCGATCCCAAAGGTCCGTCACGCACTGGACGGGAGCAGAGCCCTCCCCTACCCCAGCCACTTGGAACCGAGAGGAGCGAGCACATCCAAGCAGATCATAGCAGGCTTCAGGGACAGAATCTCCAGTGGCCGCCAAGGTCCCTCCACACACAGACGCACAGGGCAGTGAGAGAAACAAGCCGAGAGGGGAGCAGGGTGTCTCCAGGACTGAGGCCCCCGCAGCAGAGGCAGGAGGCAGCCAGAGGCTCCCAGAGCAGGCAGGAGCTACGCAGCAACTCCATTACAAAAGGTTTCTGCATAAGCCCCATGAGGGAACTGATCCTGGGAGGCGGCCCTGCCCCCAACTGAGCACCAGAAATTAAGCTCCCATTGAATAGCATCCAGGCCTGCTACGAAAATCCCTGAGGCTGGGGAGCAGCATTTGAATCTCAGACACCAAGCATTAGCTGGGCAGCCCTAGACCAGGAGTGGAGAGGACTCTCAGAAGTCAAGTAACTGGCTGGGAAAATGCCTAGAAAAGGGGAAAAAAAATAAGATCATAGAAAGTTATTTTCTTGGGGACCAGATAATTGCATCATTCTTCTCTGACGAAAAAGAAAACTGCTTACCATCAAGTAAAGACATAGGAGTCAAGGACTCTGTATCACAAATATCTGAAATAAATATTCAATAGGCTCAGGCCATGGAAGAGCTCAAAAAGGATTTTGAAAATCAAGTTAGACAGGTGGAGGAGAAACTGGGAAAAGAAATGAGAGAGATGCAAGAAAAGCATGAAAATGGGTCAATACCTTAGTAAAGGAGACCCAAAAAAATACTGAAGAAAATAACACCTTGAAAAATAAACTAACTCAATTGGCAAAAGAGGTTCAAAAATACAATGAGGAGAATGCTTTCAAAAGCAGAATTAGCCAAGTGGAAAAAGAGGTGTAAAAGCTCGTTGAAGAAAATAGTTCTCTCAAAATTAGAATGGAATACATGGAGGCTAATGACTATCTCAGAAACCAAGAAATCACATAACAAAACCAAAAGAATGACAAAATGGAAGAGAATGTGAAATATCTCATTGGAGAAACAACTGACCTGGAAAATAGATCCAGGAGAGACAGTTTAAAAATTATGGGACTACCTGAAATCCATGATCAAAAAAAAAAGTCTAGACATCATCATTCATGAAATTATCAAGGAAAACTGCCCTGATATTCTAGAACCAGAGGGCAAAATAAGTGTTCAAGGAATCCATCGGTCACCACCTGAAAGAGATCCAATAAAAGAATCTCCTAGGAACATTGTGGCCAAATTCCAGAGTTCCCAGGTCAAGGAGAAAATATTGCAAGCAGCTAGAAAAAAACAATTCGAGTACTGTGGAAATACAATCAGGATAACACAAGATCTAGCAGCTTCTACATTAAGGGATCGTGGGGCGTGGAATAGGATATCCCAGAAGTCGAAGGAATTAGGTCTAAAACCAAGAATCACCTACCCAGCAAAAATGAGTATAATACTTCATGGGAAAATATGGTCTTCCAATGAAATTGCGGACTTTCAAGGATTCTTGATGAAATGACCAGAACTGAAAAGAAAATTTGACTTTCAAACACAGGAATGAGAAGAAGCATGAAAAAGTAAACAGCAAGGAGACTTCACAAGGGACTTACCAAACTTGAACTCTTTACATTCCTATATGGAAAGACAATATTTGTAACTTCTAAAATTTTTCAGTATCTGGGTAGTAGGTGGGATTACACACACAGACATACACACACACATGTACACACACACGTACAGGCATGCACGCAGGCACACACATACACACATGCACGCACACACAGAGACAGAGAGCACAGAGTGAATTGAATAGGATGAGGTCATATCTTAAAAGAAATCAAGGTAAACGGTGAGAGAGAAATGTAGTGGGAGGAGAGAATGTGAAATGGGATGGGGTAAATTATCTCTCATAGAAGAGGCAGGATGGAGTCTTCTTAGTGGAGGGAAATAGAGGAGAGCTGGGGAAAAAAAACATCAAGTTTACTCTCATCACATTCGACTAAATGAAGGAATAAACTGCACACTCATTTTGGTATGAAAACCTATCTGACAATACAGCAATGTGGGGGGGGAAGGAGATAAACTTGTTGGGCGGGGGGATGATGGAGGGGAGGGTAATGGGAGGAGGGAGCAATTTGAAGTCAACACTCTTGGGGAAGGACAGGATCAAAAGAAAAAATAGCAATAATGGGGGGCAGAATAGGATGGAGGGAAATATAGTTAGTCTTACACAACACGACTATTATGAAAGTCACTTGCAAAACTACACAGACATGGCCTATATTGAATTGCCTGCCTTCCGAAAGAGAATGGGTGGGGATTAGGGATGGGAAGAAGTTGGAACTCAAAGTTTTAGGAACAACTGCTGAGTATTGTTCTTGCTACTAGGAAATAAGAAATACAGGTAATGGGGAAGAGGAAGGTTTTTTTTGCACTACACGACAAAAGAGAAGATGGAATAAGGGAAGGGAGGGATGAAAGAAGAGAGGGCAGGTTGGTGACAGGGGAAATTAGAATGCTAGGTGTGTTGGGGTGGGGGGAGGGGACAAATGGGAAGAAAATTTTGGAACCCAATATCTTGTGAAAATGAATGTAAAAAGTTAAATAAATACATTTATTTTTTTAAAAAAAGGTAATGTTGCCTTCATCACAGAAATTACCTGCAAAAATTATTTCCCAGTTTTGTGCTTCCCTCCTCTTCTTGGTTGCATTGGGTTCGTTTGAATAAAACTTTCCAATTTATTGTAATCAAAATTTTCTATTTTGGATTTCATGTCTTCTACCTCTTGTTTAGTCAAAAATTGTCCGCTTTTTTATAAATATGACAACTACACTATTCCTTGTTCCATTAATTTGTTTATACTGTCAATCTTTATACTCAGATCATATACCCATTTGCACTTTATTCTTGTGGAAGGTGTTGTTCAATGCCTGGTTTCCACCATACTGGCTATCAAGTTTTCTCAACAAATTTGTCAAACAGAGTTGTTATCCCAGAAGCTGGGGTCGTCAGGTTTATCAAACGCTAGATTCCTACATTCATTCACTGCTGTGTCTTCGGTACCTAAGCTATTCCACTCGTCTACCCTTCTGTTTCTTAGCCTGAACCAACAGTTTTTGATATTTGCTGCTTTATTCTACAATTTGAGATCTAGCACAGCTAAACTACCTTCTCTAACGTTACGATATTATAACATTCATTAGTTTTCTTCAAATTCTGGACATTTTGTTCTTCCAGATGAATTTTGATATTTTTTTTCCAACTCTACAAAATAATTGTTTGATAGTTTGATTGGTGTGGCACTGAATCAGTAAAGTAATTTAGGTAGACCTGTCATTGTTATTATATTGGATCAGCCCACCCACAAGCAACTGATGTTTTTCCACTTACTTAGATCTGAATTTATTTGGGCGAAAAGTGTTTGGTACTTGTGTTCATACACTCTCTAGGTTTGTTTTGGCAGGTAGATCCCCAAATATTTTATAGTTTTCACCCTAGCTTTAAATGGGATTCGTACTTCTATCTTTTGTTGTTGGGCTTTGTTAGTAATATATACAAATGCAGTAGATTTCTGTGGGTTTGTTTTGTATCCTACAACATAGCCAAAGTTGTTTATTATTTCAAGTAGGTTTTTATTTGATTTTTTGGGATTCTCTAAGTATATCATCATATCATCTCTAAAGAATAGTAAGTTGGTTGCTTCTTTGCCTATTCTAATTCCTTCAATTTCTTTTTCTTCTTTTGTTTGTACAGCTAATATTTCTAGTATAGTCGTGATAATGGACATACTTTTTTCACCCTGATCTTATTGGGAATGCACCTAGCTTATTCCCATTGCATAAAATTCTTGCTGAAGGTTTTAGGTAGATTCTGCTTACTATTTTATGGAAAGTTCCATTTATTCCTATATTCTCCGCCGTTTTCAATAGGAATGGGTTTTGTATTTTCTCAAAAGCTTTTTCGACAACAAAGGAGATAATCATGTGGTTTCTGTTAGTTTTGTTATTGATATAATCTCTGTTTTTCTTTTTCTGTTTTCGGTATCAAAACCACTTTTGTATCATAAAAAAAATTTGAGAGAATTACTTTTTCCTCAAGTTTCCCAAATAGTTGACATAGTATTGGAATGAATTCTTCCTTAAATGTTTTATAGAATACACATTTGAATCCATCTGGCCCTGGAGATTTTTTTCCTAGAGAGTTCATTGATAGATTGTTGAATTTCTTTTTCTGAGATGGAATTATTAAAGTATTCAACATCTTCCTCTTTTAGTCTGGGCAATTTGTATCTTTTAAAATAGTCATTCATCTCATTTAGATTGTTGAACTTATGGGCATATATTTGGACAAAGTAATTTCTTACTATTGTTTTAATTTTTTCATTCTAGGTGAGCTCACCTTTTTCATTTTTGATATCAGTAATTTGGTTTTCTTATTTTTAATCAAATTGATGAAAGGTTTATTAATTTCATTGTTTTTTCATAAAACCAACTCATTTCTAATTTGGAGTTTTCTTATAAATTTTAAATTTGTTCTTTTTTGAGTTTTTTCAGTTGTATGCCCAATTCATTGATCTGTTCTTTCCTTATTTTATTCATTTAGGCACTCAAAGATATAAAACTTCCCCTAAGAAATGCTTTTTCAATATCTCATAAAACTTGGAAGGTTGTCTCATTATTGTCAATATCTTGCATGAAGTTGTTGATTGTTTCTACAATTTGTTGCTTAACCCACTCCTTCTTTAGGATTAGATTATTTAGTTTCCAATTAATTTTTCGTTTATGTTTCCGTGGTCTTTAATTACATATAAGTTTCGTTGCATTATGATCTGACAAGGAATCATTGACTATCTCTGCCTTGTTTATGTGTCATATACTGCTGAGAAAAAGGTGGATTCATTTCTTTCCCCGTTCAGTCTCTCCAGATATCTATCATATCTATCTTATCCAGAGTGCTATTAGCCTCTTTGAGGTTGGATTTATCAAGTTCAGAGAGGGGGAGGTTGAGGTCCCCCACTTGTATAATTTTGTTGTCTATTTCTTCCTGTCCCTTAACTTCTCCCCTAAGCAATCTGATGCTATACCATTTGCAGCGCACATGTATATTAAAAAAATTGCTTCATTCTCTATGGTGCCTTTCAGTAGGATGTAGTTCCCTTCCTTATCTCTTTTATTAAATGTATTTCTGCTTATGCTTTGTCTGAGATTAGAATTGCTACCACTGCTTTTTTTTACATCAACTGAAGTACAACAAATTCCGAACCAAACTTTTACCTTTATCCCATGTATATCTCCACTTTTCAAATGTGTTTCTTACAAACAATGTGTTGTTGAATTATGGTTTTTAATCCATTCTGCTACCTACCTCAGTTTTATGGGAGAGTTCCTCCCATTCACATTCACAGTTATGATTATTATTTATGTCTTTACCTCCATTCCCTTTCCCCTTTTTTATGCTTTTAGTTCTCCTTTCTCCCTTCCCCTCCCCAACAGAATTCTAATTATTGACTACCACCTCCCTCAGTCTTCCCTCACTTCCTTCAGCACTCTTCCCTTTTAATCCAGTTTCCCTTACTACTCCTTTCCTCCCTTTTAGCCTCCCCTCCCTTTTCATTCCCCCATTGCTTCTTACTGCCTATAATGATAACTGTATTTTTGTACTTAACTGAGTTTGTTGTACCTGCCTTGAAAATCAATGAGAATACCTCTCAAACCATTCTCATCTCCCTCCTTTCTTTCCCTCTACGGTAACACATTTTTGTGCCTCTTCTTGTGAAGATTTTATTTTTTTCTGCCTCCTCTTTTTCATATGTCCCATCACAATCCCTTCTCGCTCTTATATCACATTTGTTTTTATTACGTCATTTAATTTATATCCCTTTCACATGTAATAATAAATATACAATTCACAAGACTAACAGGTATAATCTTCTCTTACTGGGATATAAATAGTTTGCTCTTATTGTGTAATAAGTTTTTCTTTTCTTCCCACTGTTTACCTTTTCATTCCTTGTTTTAATTCTTTTATGCAATATACATTTAATAGGAATGTATGTGTACCACTCATATAAGATTGTACTACATCTCAGGGAGGGAGCTGCGAGTGAGGGGGGAATAATGGGGAGGGAGTGAAAAAAACTAAGATATATGGAAATGGTTGTCAAATATTGAAAACAAGGAAAATAGTTCAATTTTAATGATGCCTTTATCACAGACACTAGTTGCAAAAATTACTTTCCAGTTTTCTGCTCCCCTCCCAATTCTGGTTACCTTGGACTTGGTTGTGCAGCAATTATTCCACTTAATACAATAAAAGTTATCCATTTTGTACTTCATAATATTTTCTATCTCTTGTTTAGTGAAAATTGTTTCCATTCCCCACAAATTTGATAAATACACTATTCATTGCTCCACTAATTTGTTACAATATCAATATTTTTACCTAGATGATGTACCTTTTTTGACTTTATTCTTATATATGGTGTCACACATTGCACTATGCCCAGTTACGACCACTTTTATCCAGTTTTCCCAGTAAGTTTTGTAAAAGAGGACGTTCTTCTCCCTGTAGCTGGCTGTTTGAGCCTATCAAAGAGTACATTGCTATATTCATTGACTACCATGTCCTGAGTACCTAACATATTCCACTGATGTAACCCTCTCTTTCACACCCAGTATGAAATGGTTTTGATAATTGCTAATTTATGATACAATATGAGGTCTGTTAGAGCTGGGCCACCTACCCTAGTAATTCTTTTTCATTAGTTCCATTGATATTCCATAGCCCATGGATGTACTCTTAAAAGAACTCCCAAAAAAATTTGGAACAGTGGAAGCCATGCAGCAATGGACTGAAGGAGATTTCTGTCCCAGACAGCAGTGAAAAACCGATCCCAAAGGTCCATTGCCCACTGGAGGAGACAGAACCCTCCCCTGCCCTGGCCACGTGACACTGAGAGGAGCGAGCAGATCCGAGCAGGCTTCAGGGATGAAATGTCCAGTGGCCACGAAGGTCCCTCCACTTACAGACGCGCAGGTCAGTGAGAGACGTCTGGACTGGCAAGAGGGGAGTGGGGTGTCTCCATAACTCGGGCCCCCTTGGGAGGCAGCGGGTCGCCAGAGGCTCCAGGAGCAGACAGGAGCTCAGGAGGAGCTCCATTACAGAAGGTCTCTGCATAAACCCCCTGAGGGAAATGAGCCTGGGAGGTGGCCCTGCGCCCACCTGAGCAGCAGAACTTAAGCTCCCACTGAATAGAAGCTAAGCCAGCCGCCGAAAGCCCTGAGGCTGGGGAGCAGCATTTGAATCTCAGACCACAAGCACTAGCTGGGCAGTTCTAGCCGAAAATGGACAGAAATCTCAGAAGTCAAGGAAATGGATGGGAAAATGCCCAGAAAAGGGAAAAAAAAATAAGACCACAGAACGTTATTTTCTTGGGGAGAGAAGATTCCACCACTCCTTTCTGACAACGAAGACCAATGCTTACCATCAGGTAAAGACATAGGAGTCGAGTACTCTATATGCCAAACATCTGAAATACATATCCAATGGGCACTGGCCATGGAAGAGTTCAAAAAGGATTTTGAAAATCAAGTTCGACAGGTGGAGGAAAAACTGGGAATAGAAATGAGAGAGATGCAAGAAAAGCGTGAAAAACAGGTCAATACCTTTATAAAGGAGACGCAAAAAAATACTGAAGAAAATAACACCTTGAAAAATAGGCTAACTCAATTGGCAAAAGAGGGTCAAAAAGCCAATGAGGAGAAGAATGCTTTCAAAAGCAGAGATAGCCAAGTGGAAACAGAGGTGCAAAAGCTCACTGAAGAAAATGGTTCTCTCAAAATTAGAATGGAACAGATGGAGGCTAATGACTTTCTGAGAAACCAAGAAATCACAAAACAAAACCAAAAGAATGAAAAAATGGAAGAGAATGTGAAATATCACATTGGAAAAACAACTGACCTGGAAAATAGATCCAGGAGAGACAATTTAAAA
>JAQQSK010013372.1:0-11511 GCA_028658325.1 Potorous gilbertii
AATGGAACCAAGGGGAAATGCAAACCTAAGAATTTCAGAGGGACAAGATCCTTAAGTCTTGGATTAGCAGCACTTATGATACATATTAATATTAAAAATCTGAGAAAATGTTTTAAGACAACAGGTTCAATGTCTCTAGATAAATCACCCCCCCCACAAAAGTCACCTTACCTGATACTCGTTTTCAGCATGTTCTATGATTTTAATAAATTCCTTGGCAGTTTGTACATCATCCTAATAAGATGTGAGAAAAAGCATAAGATTATCATGTATAAGTCAATACATAAAAAGTTTACTGAATACAGGAATTTAATCTACAATGGAAGATCATGAACACACCTTTGTAAATATCCTTGGTGCAAGAAGCTGTGACAGAGGCACCAGTTACATAAAAATTAACTAATTAATTCCCAGAACTGCTGCTTATAATTGGTGACAACTAGTGATATTTTGCTTAAGATTTTTAAAAAATGGAACGGATTTTTCTTATCTTTTCATCTTCTTGCTGCCACTGAGTAGAAAAAGATAAAAGTAAAAAACTAAGAATTGGGTCACTAGAGTGTTACAGGACTGGTGGTCTTGAGACCACGATAAAATTCTCTCCTCATGGAAGCTGTTAGCTTAGAGAATCTATTCATGGAAAAATATGGCAATATTTTCTAAGGCTAGTGCAGGTGTGTACCCAAAAATAATGTCTTTCCAAAAGTTGACTTGCTTTTTTTCCCTCCACCCGTGTAGTCCCAAAATTTCATGTCCTAAATCCTGACATATATGGCCAGCTTCAAGTGACCATCAAAGCCAGATAGAAGTATCACGCTCTCAGAAGGGTCTCTCTGAGTACACTTTCCTAGCTGAATGGACCTGTGTCTGTGTTCCCCAACGCAGGGCTGCAGAGCTTACGAAAGACTATATGAGTGTGTGTGTGTTTGAGCTGTATGTTAACTCTCCTTTATCCTTTACACTCTTCCCCACTGCTTGTCAATTAAGCTTTACACTGAACTAGCTCCCATTGTTTTACATACTGTTCTCAGCATCCAAACTCATTAATGGGTTGTTTTTTCCTGAATTCTCTGGTTAGTCCATGGGTCTTCTTTTAAATTTACATATAAACTATACCTGAGTAAGGACTGAACGTGTTGGTAATCACACCTATGCTGGAGGAACCAGCTGGGGAATAGAGGAACTTGTCACAAGAGAGGGGAACTACCTTGCACAGTGACACAAGATCTCACTGGCACTTTTTTCATTATGGATACTTGTACAAATCTCTTCCTGCTTCCCAACTCTCTCAGTGGAGCTCTGTAGGATGTAGTTAGTGCTTTGCACGTAATAAGCACTGAAGTTTTTTTTAACTGAATAGAAGAGCAGCTTATTATACCAGCCACCATACATTTCCCAATCAAAGGCATGCTTTCCAGCAAACAATATTATCACCTCACTGGTCATCATGTTCTGATTTTGGCAATGGTAGAAAGAAAAGATTTCTGGACTTTTTATTTATTATGATCATCTCATAGAAAGAAGGAACATTACATTCCCTAGAGTCAATCCTACCGCTCTAGGTCAAAGATTAAACTGGCAACTGGTATGACTGGTTTTACTGTTGTCCCAGGAAATTTGTGCTGCTCTACTCATGGAGACTTCCAAAATTAAAACCTTGAAAGCAGAATTTGTGTTTGTTTTACTTTTTTACTTTCAAGGTCAGCTCTGAAGTAGAATAAAGATTCCTTCAGGGATAACCACAGTAAGAGGAGACTTGAAACATTCCATACTTACAGTAACAGTTATTGAATCCTGTACATCTTTGTGACTAACCAACTGAACATTGCCATCTTCATAGTAATGTACCTGAGTGGGGGAGTGATTGAATAAATTAAATCATAAGCAGTTCACATGGGAAAAAAACCTAAACATCACCATCTCTGGGCAGGTTATTCACAATATTGCAAATGCAAATTCCTAAAACTCCAAAATATCTCCGATTTCATTATTATGGATACTTCCTTTATCAAGGCAGAGTGTTTAGTGGATTAGGGGTTTTTATGAGTTGCTGTGGATAATATTTGGATATTTATTTCTGGGTTCATACTCTGAAATCTTTCTAAGATGGTAGGACCTGCTACACTTTGTATTTGCTCCACAGGTATAGATTATGAAGATCTATAATTAGAAATGAGAGGACTTTTGTGGAGGTTACTCTTATTAAAGGTTTAGTAGGGAGTATCAGTGAAGCATAAACATTAATTGCCATTACAAATGTTATATAATCTTGGAATAACATTCAAAGAAAGATACATGTATGTAGTCTTTTCTCTGATCCTTAACTGTATTAATTGCTACTTAATTTTTTTCCTTGAGAATTAGTCTCCCTATGTCACCCAGGCTCAATGTGCCCACCAAAGGCCCTGATGCTACTACTAATCAGCATGGGCACTTTGACTGGGTTAGTCTGACCCTTTTAAGGCCTCCTAGTAGCCCCCAACTCGATTCACCCTACTGGTGTTGGATTTAGTGTGAACATCCACTTCACCAGTCTCAGCCTCTCCGGTGGCAGGGATTTCAAAGCCTGGTAGTCACTGCTTAATATCCCTAGGCCTGAACAGAAAGGAACCTGATGTTGAATTCTTCTTGACATAGATGCCTATTAGAACAGATGAAAAAAGACCTTTATAAGATGGTTGGTTTCAAAAGCCTTAGGGCAGTTTTCTTGTTGGCTACATTTTTAAAAAAAGGTCTATTTACCCTCTCTTAGCTGAAGCCATATCTTTCCAGTATGAGGACCCTTTGCTGTTTGTACTCTAATCACATGGTTCTCCTTGCTGTTCTCATCAAGTTTTTGACTTTGACCTACTTGGCTCTATCCTATTTACTGAACTCTAAGTTCCTCAATATCTGAGAAGGTCATTTTTTTTTTTTTGCATTCCTCACAGCATCTGGTCCATAATAGATACTCAGTAAATATTTACTTAATGAGCTAAAAATCTCCTAGTCTTGATTTTAGCTCAACATTAAGACTTCTTTATATTTATAGTTTCTTTTTCAACTATAGGTTGGATCTTATCTTTGCTTATTTATTCTAGGAAAAACTTGGCAATCCTTAAAGCCACAATCCATGCCCTCAGTACTAAAAGTTCCTGAATCTTCACCTACTACCCCCCAGGCAGAAGCAGAAAGAGAAAAACTGGAATCACATACTGTGTTCCCTGAGTGAGAATATACGTGTATTACTGTCCTTTTCTCATCTGATCTCAATGGTTGCTCTGGCTTTCTAGTTACAATTACAAAAAACTAGTTTCCATATCAATCCATTCTAACTCAGGACATGACACAAACTTGCCTTTTCCATTCTAAAAAGCCTTATCTATTTCCTTATTACAAAATCTAAATTCTGGAATAACTTTTAAAAACACATTTAAACAGAATGCAATCAAATTTTGGAGCAAAGTTATGAAGAGGCTTCATATTCTGGGGTCATTTTTAACTGATCAGTTGACCTCACCTGAATCTTTAGCACTCCAACCACTTGAGCTGTAGGTGGTGTGATGGTAAACTTCCACTCTGATCTCCAACGACCATTCCTATGCCAGACCAAAATGCAATTACAGAATAATTGAACAGGGTAAAAAAAAAAAAAAGACTGAATTTTGAATGGATAGGGTAGGAAACTCTCTGTATTTCGACAGTGATGACTAGAGATGACATGCCAACCAAACTTTGGATTCAAGAAGATTCAGCCATAAATACCAAGTTGCCTTACCATTTCTCCTTGGGAAGCACCATTTGAAAAACAAACCCCAAACCAAAAAACCCCGTAACTCTCTTTAACCAATGACTTTGTCAATATAATTCACTTTTGCTCTTACTCAATTGAGGGAACTGAATAATAGTAGTAATTACCAGTGATGATTCACATTTCTATATTTCACATTTAACAGTTCTATAAGGTAAGCAGTGTAGGCTTGATATCTTGTTTATCAATCAATAGGGAAACTGAAGCTTAGAGAGCAAAAGCTGTTTTGCCTAAATTCAAGTGACAGCTAAGAAGCGGCAGAGCCAAGACACAACAAAAGCTGGTGATATCCTCTGACTTCAAATTTAGTGCTCTTTCCCCCAGACTTCAAAGTTTACTCCTATGAACATTAAGCAGTAAGCCAGACAGAACAAAGGGCAGAAGATCCTGGACCAGGGTGACCAGGTAAGGCAGTGAAAACGGAAGACAGCCTCTACATTCTTACCAGAAGTTTTTAGGCTGAAATTGGTGGCTCTCAATACAGGCAATAATAGTCTTCTGCCCATCTATAATTTTAGCATAAACCTATTTGTGAAAGAAATAAAAAAAATCAGACTTAAGAGGCAATGAAAAGTTCTACTAGGGGTTACCCACACGACATTACTTTGGATGGACAAAGCTTAAATGACAATATATCACTAAGGCATAAAGCATGCCAAAAAGATCAGAGTTATAAAATAGGGGGTCACTAAATCCCTTCTTTAAGTTCTATAAATTTACTGTACAAATGGACTACTGGGACCATTCACTTCTATGTGATATTTTAGGTTTCCTCACAATGAGTATACAAGGTAGATGATGCAAAATATTTTTACTCCTGTTTTACAGATGAGTAATTTGAAATTCACGTACCATTAGTAAGTGATGGTACTGGGATTTAAACCTAGGTCTCCTGAGTTAATGTCTAGGCTTGGTTTTCTCTATGACAGCTATTATTTTAAAGTCATTCTTATGATCACCATATTTTTTTGGGGGGGGAAATACATATAAAAACAAACAAGATTTCCTTTCTGAATGAAATCTTTTTATTTTATCAAGGACAATGAACTCCCAGAGAATCATACACAGGGCCAATGGCTCTTCCTGAAAACCTTATTTTGACATTTTCTCCATGTTCAACTTAAATATTTGCTAACATACTAGTTAGGGCCTGTCAATAATGGTGCCAAAATAACACAAATCTGATGTGAATTTAAAAATTAACATAGAGACATGTAGTGATGCTATATTAATTTTGACCATTCATTTCAAAAGTGACTTAGTGTAATAAACACAGGACTCCTAAATAAATATCTAGTAGGCCGTGGATCCAATGTGTCAAGAAAATGTATATATAGAAAAGTATTTTATTTAACAGTGAAATAAACAGATACTTAACAGTACAGAAGCCGTTGGAATAGTGATCTTTCACATAGGCCCTTAATGCACTGTCACACGATTCCCTCCACGACTTCAGAGCTCCATCTATGTCCTCAGGTTGGGGGTCACTTGCTTCTTTCCGTAAGTGATCAAACTTAAAGGAAACTTTATTTCTTGGATCTAAAAATCTGCCACTACCCAGGTCACCATGTTCTGTAATTAAGACCTTTCAAACACAAAATTTATATACATAAATATACTGAAAATAACATTTTGTTCAACACGTTTTTGAAAATTCTCATGGGTGCAAGCTAAATCCTTATTCTATTACTTGCCATTTATTCACAATTCATTTTTGTTCTTATATAAAGAAATAGATAGATGACTAGAAAGTAGGCAGTGCTGCAGGAATCAACATCTCTCATTTTACTTGTTCTGCTCCTTTGTTAGAGATGACCCTTCTCATCACTATGGAGGCTTCCAGTGGATAACTTGTGCACTAAAATTTAAACTAATTTTCAGTGAGTAATTGTGATACTCAAAGAGTTGTGGAACAAAATTTTAATTTTGCCTCATTTAGGCTTTACTTCGCATCTGACTTTCAAACATCACTTTCTGCTTTTATTTGAGATCTCTTCTGGTCAGGAACAGATATTTACCTGGTCATCATACCCTTCTATTTTCACTGGAGTGAACTGATCCATATTATACTGGGCGAATGCACTGTTTAAAAAAAAATGTAAAAAAGTAAACTCAATAAGACTAATGGCACACCAAAAACTATGTAAATAAAATAAAGGAAAACTTACTTTTGAAAAATACTATAATAATGAAAGCACTATATAATGCTGCCTGGGTCACAGACTCTTAGTCTTATCTTTAACAATAATGTAAAAAAATCCAAGATTTAATAATTTAGCTCTTCAGTTATTTTAACTCATTCAGTCAACCAACAAGCATTTATTAAGCACCTTCAATGTGCCAGGCATTGTGCTAACTGCTGGTGACAAAGACAAAAAAAATCAGTCTGCTCACAAAGAGTTCATATTCTAGTAGGGGAGACAACACGTATGTAAAGTTTCAGCTGGAAGTCAGACAGTAAAGTTCTAGTAACGTGCTATCTTTAATGATAGTCTTATCAGTTTCTGATGGTGAACCATTTGACAGTGCCAAGGACCTTGGCGGAAAGAACTTTCTTTCCTGGATCTTGAACAGGTATGACTCTGGCTGTCTATCTGTGAGGGCTAGATTGGACCTGGTGATGGGAAGTTGGGGGCACTGTCAAATCTAACTTATCTGCTCATGGTGACAGCTGATCAGCATTTATTGTTGATAGTGAGAAAGGGGAGCCTTTCTTCCAACCATTTCTCCCATGTCGTGTGTAGCCCAGGCTAGAAGCAGGACCAGGTCATATGGAGCATCCTGTTATTCCTAAGGTACTTGGGTTCAGGGTCCTGAACTATTTTCATTGGAGTCTCAGGGGAGGTAGTGGTTACGGTTTGATGTGCCTGGCTTCTATCACTCCCTTAAGGATGCTCCCATGGCTTTAGCTAGATTGGTTTGCCTAACTCATAGACTGCCTCTTGTTTCTCCAGGAGTGCCAAACTCCTTTAGGATAGCTTGCCTATCCCACAGCTGGCAGTTGTTGATATAGCTGGCCCCTTCTTCACAGGAAACTGTGCCCGTAACTCCCTGCTTTCTCCCACCACTCACTCTGATCTTCAATCTCTCCCTCTCTAGTAACTCCTTCCCTGATACCTACCAGGTCTCCAACATTCTTAAAAACCTTCCCTTGACTTTAAATCCTTCCCACCAACTCTGGCCCCCCCATCCTAATACTCTATCTCTCCTCCCTTTCATTGAGTAAACACCTAGAAAAAGCATTCTAGTCTCACAACCTCCACTTTCTCTCCCATCACTTCTAAATCCCTTGCAATCTGGCCTCTGATCACATCATTCAACTGATTCTTTTCAAAATTACCAATAATTTGTAAATTACCCATCTTTACCCTACCTAACTTCTCTTGCAGCATTTGGCCCTGCTGGCCACTTTCCTCTTGGATACATTTTTCCTGGGTTTTTGTGACACTGTTTCTCTTGGTTAGTCTATTTGAACACATTCTCTCAGTTTCCTTTGCTCATTCATCATCCATATCAGACCCTGTAATTATGGGTATATCCTAGTGCTCTATCTTCAGTATTTTTTTTATTCTGTCTCTCTATTTTGTTTTTGTGAGTTAATGATCATTTCTATGCAGATGACTCCCAAATCTATAGAGCTGGTCCTAGAATCTCTCTTGAACTTCAGTCCCATATCTTCAGGCACCTATAAGATATTTTAAACTGGATATACCATAAGCATCTCAAATTTCACATGTTCAAAATAGGACCAAATGGCTCTTTTTATCTTGGACTCCACCATCTTTCCAATGGCTCAAGTTTACAACTGCAGTCACCCTCCAGTCTTCATTTCACATGTCTCACCAATAGTCATGTTTTGGGTTTACCGAACATTTCTCACATCTAACTAACTCTTTCTCTTTCACATGGCCACCATTCTAATTCAGTTCCTCCTCACCTCTGGTTTGGATTACTGAAACTGTCTAATTGGTTTCCCTGCTTCAAGTCTATCCTTTTTAAAATTCATCCCCTTCATGCCCAGAGGAAAAAAAAAACATTATTTCATGGGATAGTCTGTCATTATATATTGTAGTATTCATAGTAAGTATTTGCAAAAAGATTCTAATGAAAACAACTGCAGCTTATGCAGCAATGTTTGTTGCCATGAACAAAATATTAGAGAAAATCTACAAGAATTTGGTAATATACTCTAGATCAAATCAAAATATAATGCAAAATTATCAGTGGTGAGGTTGGGAAGAAGAAAGCTCCATAACACAAACACCTTATTTGAGTTACCCTTGAGTAAGTTCTGCACATACAGTCAGATGAGTGATACATCAGAGTTAAGATTAGAATTGGTAAGAAACAAGAGAGCATAATAATCTATATGGTAGACTCAGAACTAAAGAATCCTGAATTATTTAAACAAATTATTAAAAATGGAAAGATACCAGATACCAGAAATGACATTAACACTAAGTTATTAAAAGTCAAAATGAAAAATGGACAAGAGAAATTATGACACTAAGTTTTTAAAATTGATGTTTTGTTCTATTTGTTACTTTGACTTTTCTTGACGCAAATCAAATTTCTGACCTTTACTCTAAATTGTGATTGAAAGAATCTAAATTTTCATGTGTTTATTTTCTGAATTCCTTTTCACATTTTAGTTCCCTTTAGTTAGGAAATGTGGTATTCAAATTTTCTACTCAGGTACCAGCTAAATATTGAAGCATTTTTCTAATGTTGTTCTGTAGATTTATAGCTACTGAATAGCTCTCAAATCACTTCTATAGTGGCAGTGTTTGACATCTGTCAATAGTAATATTCCATGGTATCTCTAGACCTTCCCTCCTCTGGTTTTTACCATGTGCTACTGGGTATAGATCCTGAAATATTTTTATGCTCTCTGTAAATTCATTCACGATGGTTTTATAGAAAAAAAATCATTCTCTTCATAGATCCCAAAGTGATCTTTTGGGGTATTTATTTAATATTTTCTTTTTCCCCAGTTGGATGCAAAAACAATTTTTAACATTCCAAAGTGATTCTCCTTAAAGCACATCATTATTGTTATCACCCCAATGACTCTATTACACACCCAGGTTTCCAGTGGTATGTTACTCCCCTTCACATACTATTCAGTTCAAGCTACATGGCATCTTCCATCTCTCTGCCTCTGCAAGGGTGTCCTCCATGTTTGCAATGTGTTTCCTTGTTACTTCTCACAAGTCATTGTTTCCTTTACAACTTGGGTCACCTTCCATAGGAAGCATTTCCTGATCTCCCAAATGTGAGTGTTGGCCCCTCAAATTGCCTTGGATTTATCACAAAATAAACATTGACCTGGTGCTTGCGAACACCTATTTTATACTTACTATGTGTTGGGTACTGCTAAATGATGAGGACAAACACCGAATCTCTGTTCAGTGGCAGTCTTCACTTTTAGGAATGATTAGGCAAAGCAGCATGACCTTCTCCTTCAGGTGAGATAAGCAACTATTTTGATTTAGGAACTCACCAGGTGACTACTACACAAAGGCTCAAAAGTCCAGGAGATCAACACAGCTTCATTAGCATCTAAAATAAGCTCCACCTTTCCCCTGAGGCCCTATTCTCACCCCTATCCTCCAAATAAAGACAGTAAAAAGTAGGATTACCTGTGACTAGGCTAAAATTGCTTTATTTGGCATCTGAAACGCCAAATCATTGGCCTCTCATTTGGGTCGAACAGGTGGCTGGTCCCTGAATATGCCACAAACTGGCAGTCCTCTTCCCATTTCCTAGTCAATCCCCAGGGAGCTTGAGGGTGCTCATGCTGCCCATCTTCAGTTTTATTATATACCATAGAACTTTTGTTACTTTCTATATTATATTTAATATATATTTTACATACATATTTCTATAAATGTTTTATATATAAAAGTAATTTCTGTTTAGCTCCACCCCCTGCCAAAAAAAAATGCTCTAAGTCACAAAATTTCCTTTTTCTTCACATCGCACTAGCAAAACTCATATTCTTACACTTACAGCTCATTACTGAGGCCTCTGATTATTTGATCAAAGTAGTTCATAGTTGCACTATTAGGCTCAACCCTCCTACAGTGTATTTACATTTTAAAACAAAAGTTTACTTAATCTCTATTGGCTAGAGTAAGGAGATACTTAATTGTAGAATCTCAAGTGAAGAACAAGAAATGCGTAGACTAGGCACTCCTTGGTTCTTAAAACTGATCTTAAGTGAAGACAGACAGGACTGATCCTAGGTAAAAATTAGAAAATGGCCAAATTTTATTTTGGCACTCCTAACTCCATCTACATTCCTTCTTACCTCCTTTCATTCACATGGTGGAGTATAAAATAATGATGCTAGCTTAGCTAATAAAGACAAAATAATAAATGTAAAGTTTCTTATTAATCTCTTTTCTGTCCTTACCACCTGAGTTCTGAGCTAACTTCTCCCTTGGCAGTCTGTATAATTGTCAATTTTTTTAACTTTCAGTCTCTACCTTTTCCAAAGGTATTTTAATGCATATTGAAGGATAATATCGCTCATCTACTCAAAAGCTTTCTGGGTCTTCTCATTTTTACAGAATAAAATACAAACCTGTTAGTCCAGTTTTCAGGATCTTCCACAAACTGATTTCAACCTATATCCTCCCAGTTTTTTCTGCAAACTTGATTCTGAGTGTTTTCCATCTCCTTTTTCACCCACCATGTATGTGCACAGATTTTTCCCATGAAATGTTGTTCTCCCACCCCTGCCTGGCCCCCCCATCTATGACTTTTGAAGTATTTCTCTTTTTTTAAGGTACAGTTTAGGAAGCATTCTCTCAAGAAGATGTAATCTTTCTTTCCTCTAATCTCTTTCCTCACCTTGAATTTTCCAATGCACTTAATCAAATTTTAATTTATATTATGGTCATCTGGATTATATGGTCATAATTTCTGAGCCAGAAGAGCCCCCCAAAATCATTTAGTTCAACCTTTTATTTTTACAGATGAAAAAACTGAGGACTGAAGATGTTAAATGCTTTATCAGGGTATACAGGTAGAAAAGTAGCAGATGTGGGGTTTGAGTGACTCTAAATCTGGAACTTTTGTTACTATGACATATAAATATATTCCTCATCTTTATTATTAAACTATAAGGACGACTTAGAGACTAAGACTTGGTAGTTTTAAATCTCTTTAAATCTAGTGTCTAAAACAATTTCTTGTTCATTTTGGGGGGGGTCTAGACCTGTGATTTTCACATTTCAAGGAACATTTCAAGTGTGTGAATTACATACCTCTGCCAATGCAGATCAGCAACTGTCTAATGCCTAGTTTTAGAAGCTCCTGCAGCATTAAGAGGTTAAACAGCTCACTCTCACTAGCATCGGGTATTGTCAGAGATAGGGTCAGATCCCTATCTTCCAGATTCCTTGGCTGGGCCATGCTACCTTGGTCTTACTCAGAGCAGTCACTGAATAAAAATACTTGCTGTATAAAACCATAGGAAACCAACTAAATAAGTCCTGAACAGACAAATGGTAAAGAGTTATCACAGCAGGGTCAAGTTTGAACTGGTACTAAAGTACTTAGAGAGGGGAAAGGTAAAGATTTGAGGAAATGTTAAATTTCATCTGGGGGGAGAGGATAGCTCCATTCAAATCTTGAAGTGGAAGCATAGGCAGAAAGGTTCAAGATAATAGGGAAATGTGCCACAATAATTAACCAGAATAAACTATAATCAG
>JAQQSK010013373.1:0-11510 GCA_028658325.1 Potorous gilbertii
AAAATTTTGGAACCCAAAATCTTGTGAAAATGAATGTAAAAAGTTAAATAAATTTATTTAATAAAAAAAAATAAAATTGTCAATGTGATTGTTAAAGGGTTAGTTCTTTCTTTTACTTCTGAAGTTCTTTGGCAGAATACTAAACTCTTAATCTTCACTAGCTATCTCACAAGTGAGTGGTCACCAGGGACCTGGATCTGTGTACACACATTGCCACTATTGGAAATCATTCAGTTCATATGTCCCACTGTCGGTGGACCAGTAGCATCCCCTTTATACTGGTAGGACAGACAACATATTTTATATAAGGCTAAGTAAAGATTTTAATTAGAATTTGATGGTTCATTTTTGCATTTCTTATTTCAATTTCTCTCCTTTTCTTTATGGTAGATGAGGACATTCTAGGGTTGTATAACCACAGGATCAGAGAATTTCAATACTTGAAAATATATAAGTGGTTAACTATTTTAATTTATAGCTAAAGTTAGCATATTCTTTATAACCTGAGATGTGCTTATCTAATCTTTGCTTGAAGACCTCCCAGTTAAAGAAAACACAGTATAACCCAAAGTAACCTATTTCACTTTGCGATAAATCTATTTGTTAAGTTTTTTTTTTCCTTTAGAATTTCATCTCACTGCTCCTTGCTTTAATGTAATGTATAAAGTGGAAACATCACTTGCTTTGAAGTCAGAGGATTTATCAAAGGCTCTTTTTATAGTCTTTTCATCCTAATCCCTTTTCTACAAGATAGTAATGCAATACTTAAATTAGACTATCATCATGCCCTCCCTAAATCTTCTGCAGGGTATGTGTCCCCAATCCCTTCATCCAATCCTTACATGATATGTGCTGGAGTCCCTTTAGCATCCTGGTTTCACTTCTCTAGATTCATTCCCATTTATCAATATCTTTTCTAGTATGTGAGCAAGACAATAGAATTCATTGAATGGGATATGACCATCACAGACAGTACACAGTTAAACTCTTCCTTATTCCTGGATGCTGGCTCACTATTTTCCAGTGCCCCTGGGGAAGCAGTTCTGAAATTTATTCCACCCCTTTACTATGAAGTTAAAGAAGTGAAGTAGGGAATTTCTCAATTTGTGGTGGAGTTTCTGAAGACATTTCTATCTCTTGGTTTTGTCATCTCTAAAATGGTAATAACTGCAGTGATTCTAGGAACAAAGAATCCTATGGGAATAGAACATGCTTTTTAAATGAGGAAATATAGAATATTGATGAAAACTTGATGTAGTAATTAGAGCTTTGGATTGGAGATTAGTAGACTTGTTTCTAGTTCCAGGTTCTGCCACTAATTCTCCGTAGGGTCTTGGGAAACTGACCATCTCTGCCATCTATTTCCTCACCTGTAAAATGAGGGACTTGGACGAGATATTAACATTCTATGATTCTATAGAATTTTTCCTAGAATGAGATAATTACCTCTTCTTGGGAAGTTGATATATATGAGAGTAAAGGTAGAAGGGAGTGGAATGAAAACCATAAAATTATAGAATCAGCAGCAGGGGCAGAAAAATGAATAAGCCTTTTAGTCACTTATAGAGAAAATGGAATCACCAAAGGTCAAATTTGTTTATTTTACCTCATTTTAGACTGTGTTGGGAACATTGCCTAATATGTCCAAATTTATTTTTAATTTATGCTAATTCAACTTGTATTTTTCTGTAAGGACTCCTAATAGCTTTATATAAGCAATATTTAAGGCATTTAACCAAAATGGCTTGTTCATGCCAACTTGTATGTGTTCATATGAGAATTTCTTAGGTAGCTGCTGTTCTCTGATATTTCATTATTTGGAACAGAAACTTCTGTCTAATGCCTCATTTAAGATGCCGTGGAATCTTCCCTGCTTCAGTGATTTCCCTATTAAATTACAACTATTAGTACCACTTCCTCACCCTAAAGGAAACCAATAAAATCACCCAAACTAATGAAGTTGTTTTCAACAGCAAGCACCTCGTTATGGGGGTACTTCTAATTACTGTTAAAATGAACTGGAACAGAATGACTCCAGAATGGGATGTCCCAAAGCTATAAACCAAAACCGTAAACAGCTGTGCAACTCCTCATCTGTTCATTTAACCTTCACCAATGTGGCCCAACATCAATTCATTTTTATAAATGTGGGTAAGCGTCAATATGAATAGAGTATAGTAGATTTGGAAATGACACAGGAAAATTTTCCATTGTATTTAAAACAAAGAAATTCTAGACTTTATTTTATTTTTCAGAAAGAAATTGTCTTTTTTGGCCTTTCTGTTATCTGATTTGGTCACTCATTTTTGTCTCTAATTGCCCTGCTTAGGCCCTATCTTAGGATTTCACTAAATAGGATTAGGGTACACTATAGACAGCAAAAAATACTGACTCTGCTGCCTAAAATAGCTCATAAACCAGAATGATTTTTATACATCAGATTTAATTAACATACTTTATCCTTTTCCTGTTTGATGCCCAAAGCAATACAATGCTAAGCTTCTTTTCAAGTTTGAGAGAAGACCCACTGTAGGATACAACTTAAACAAGAAAGGCATTTTAGTCTTGTGGCCAAAAATTTCACACTTAACAATGATCTCAAGCAGACTCCAACACATCCATCTGTTGGAAAATGTGAATTACTTTCTAAATTTGTCACAAAAACCAAGACAATTGGGTGTAGTGCATTGAGGAAGTAATTGCTTTTGAAGTTCTTGGAAAGAAGTTAACATCAGGGTGGTGCCCCTCTTTTCCCAAGCTGAGGGAAAAATGGCTTAGAAAATATACAAAGGGAAGAATATTGGACTGAATATAAGGAGTTCTGGGTTCTAGTACTGGGTTCTAGTCCTGACTATCCACAATAGCAAAAAGGGGTAACTTAAGGTGGTGTTTCTGTTTTTATATTATTTTATATTATTTAATGTGGCAGAGATCAAGTGCAAAATAAGTAGTACATCCTGTTGCACACTTAAACTTCTGATCTCCTAAACTTGTAGTGGGGGTGGGAAACTGAACAAGGAGAACCAAGACTTAGGCTAGATGACCCAAGAGGAGGGTCTTTTTTTTGGAGAGCTGAATCAGAGAAACAAGTGGAATATTACATTCTATGTACATGTAGCTGATACTTTTTTTTTGCTTATTTTTAAAAATTAATTTATTCATATTTAGCTTTCAACATTAATTTCCACAAGATTTTAAGTTCCAAGTTTTCTCCCCATCTGTCCCCTCCCCCCGAAAACACCATGTATTCTGATTACATCTTCTCCTAATATGCCCTCCCTTCTATCACACCCCTCCCTTCCCTTATTCCTATCCTTTCTCTTTTCTTGTAGGGCAAGATAGATTTCTATACCACACTACCTGTATTTCTTATTTCCCAGTTGCATGTAGAAAAAATTCTTAATATTTATTCCTAAAACTTTGTGTTCCAGCTTCTCTCCCTTCCTCCCCATCCCCACTGAGAAGGCAAGCAGTTCAATATAGGCTATACATGTGTAGTTATGCAAAAGATTTACATAATTGTCACTTTGTGTAAGACTAACTATATTTCCCTCCATCCTATCCTGCTCCCCATTTATTCTATTTTATCTTTTGACCTTGTCCTTCCCCAAAAGTATTTACTTCTAATTACTCCCTTCTCCCAGTTGCCCTCCCTTCTATCATCCCCCATCCCCCTTTTCTCCTTCTCCCCTACTTTCCTGTAGTGTAAGATAGATTTTTTCATACCAAATTGAGCAAGCATGTTATTTCCTCCTTAAGCTAACTGTGATGAGAGTAAGCTTCACTTTTTCCCTCTCACCTCCTCCTTTTCCCCCTCCATTGAAAAAAGTTTTTCTTGCCTCTTTTATGAGAGATAATTTGCCCCATTCCATTTCTCCCTTTCTCCTCCAATATATTCCTCTTTCACCTCTTAATTTTATTGGTTTTATCATCCCTTCCTATTCAACTCATCCTGTGCCCTCTGTCTGTATATATGTATATAATCCCTCCAACTACCTAAATACTGAGAAAAGTTTCAAGAGTTACAAATATTATCTTTTCATGTAGGAATGTAAACAGTTCAACTTTAGTAAGTCCTTTATTATTTCTCTTTCCTGTTTACCTTATCATGCTTCTCTTGATTCTTGTGTTTGAAAGTCAAAATTTCTATTCATCTCTGGTCTTTTCATAAAGAATGCTTGAAAGTCCTCTATTTCATTGAATGACAAATTTTTCCCCTGAAGTATTATACTCAGTTTTACTGGGTATATGATACTTGGTTTTAATCCTAGTACCTTTGATTTCTGGAATATCATATTGCAAGTCCTTTGATCCTTTAGTGTAGAAGCTGCTAGATCTTGTGTCATCCTGATTGTATTTTCACAATACTTCAATTGTTTCTTTCTGGCTGCTTGCAAAATTTCTCCTTGAATTGAGAATTCTAGAATTAGGCTACACTATTCCTAGGAGTTTTTCTGTGGAGATGTCTTTCAGGAGGTGATCAGTGGATTCTTTCAATATTTATTTTACCCTCTGGTTCTAGAATATCAGTGTCATTTTCCTTGATAATTTCATGACAAATGGTATTTAGGCTCTTTTTCTGATCATGGCTTTCAGGTAGTCCCATAATTTTAAAAATTGTCTCTCCTGGATGTATTTTCCAGCTCAGTTGTTTTTACAATGAGGTATTTCACATTGTCTTCTATTTTTTCATTCTTTTAGTTTTCTTTTGTAATTTCTTGGTTTCTCTTAAATTCATTAGCTTTCAGCAGCTCCATTCTAATTTTTAAAGAACTATTTTCTTCAGTGAGCTTTTGAATGTCCTTTTCCATTTGGCTAATTCTGCTTTTTAAAGCATTCTTCTCCTCCTTGACTTTTTGGACCTCTTGTCATTTGGGTTAGTATGTTTTTAAAAGTGTTATTTTAATCAATGTTTTTTTGGGTCTCATTTAGCAAGAAGTTGACTCACTTTTCATGATTTTCTTGCATTGCTCTCATTTCTATTCCTAATTTTTCCTCCACCTCTTTTACTTGATTTTCAAAATCTTTTTTGAGCTCTTCCATGGTCTCGGGCCATTGAATACTTTTTTGGAGGTTTTGGATGCAGAAGCCTTGACTTTTATGTTTTCCTCTGATGGGATGCTTTGTTCCTCCTCACCTGAAAGAATGGAAGAAAGTATCTGTTCACTAAGAAAGCAACCTTCTATAGTCCTATTTTTTCCCCAGTTTTTGGGTATTTTCTCAGCTAGTTACTTGACTTTTGAGTTCTTTGTCAAACAGTGGATATACTCCGGGGATCCGTAAGTTCTCAGTTCCTCCAAGGTGGCATAGTTCCAGGAGAGGCGTTTGCTCCTCTCCTGACCTGAAGCAACTACAAGTTTTTCTGCCCAGGATCTATGAGTAGAGCCTCCCCTAGTTCCACCAGTTCCACCAGCCAGATCTCCTCCTCACCCCAAGGCCTGAGACCCATATCAGCTGCTCAATTTCCCCAGGGTCTTTAGGCTGAGGGCTCCAAACATGGATACTGCAGTGGCTGCTGCTGCCCTGGACCTGGGACTAGGGCTGGACCCGGCTTCCTTCTCACTCAGGTGAAAGAGATTTCTCACTGACCTTTGAAGCTGTCTTTGGCATTTGTGGGTTAAGAAATCTGGGAACTGCAGTTGCTGCCCATGATTAGGAGTCCTGAAGCCTGCTCCAGTACTTTCTGAGCACCTGTCTCTGAGCCTGGTGTGATAGACCTTTCCTATTGGCCTTTCATGCTGCCTTGGGCTGGAAATCTCTTTCACTCTGTTGTTTTGTGGCTTCTGCTACTCTAAAATTTGTTTAGAGCCATTTTTTTTTACGGACATATTATGAGCTATGGGAGAAGAGCTAGAGCAGGTCCATCATTCTACTCTGCCACCTTGGTTCTTCCCCCCACCCCCGATCTGATACTTTTGTTTAATGATGATTTCATATATGGATAAAACAAAATATTTTATCTGGAAGGAAGAAGAGTAGCCAGCAGAGGTAGAGGTTGGAATACAGCAAGAGCATGATAAGTGACCATATATGACTGGCAGGTGCTCCTATATAAAAGCTTATGATATCACAGTGAGGGATGGAATGCTAGATGGTTGATAGTTACCTGACTCAAGTCCTTTTGGAGGCAAGTCCCTTTATACCAGGGTTTCTTGACCTTTTCTGTGTCATGGACTATTTTGATAGTCTTAAAAAAACTTATGAACCTCTCTTCAGAATAGTACTTCTAAATACATAAAATACACAGACCTACAAAGGAAACAAAATTATATTGAATATAGTTTTGAAAATATTTCTTAAATAAAAGTTCACAACTCTGTCCTCCAGAGGTCCACTTTCTGCTGAAAACTACCGGTACAGCCAAGGAAAACATGCCTCACCAATATCCTGAAATTGACACCAGAGCAAAAGAAAGAACTGTCTTATATAGCTCACCAAATTGTTGGTCTGGACAAGGGAATCTTGGCAGCAGATGAATCCACCAGTAGCATTGTAAAGCGGCTGCAGTCCATTGAAACTGAGAACACAGAGGAAAATCGGCACCTCTGTAAGCAGTTTCTTCTGACAGCAGATGATCAAGTGAACTCCTGTATTAGAGGTGTTATCCTTTTCCATGAGACATTCTACCAGAAAGCTGATGATGGTCGTCCCTTCCCCAAAGTCATAAAGGATAAGGGTGGCATTGTAGGCATCAAAGTGGACAAAGGTGCCTCTGGCAGGGACCAATGGTGAGACTACCACCCAATGTATGGATGGATTGAGTGAGTGCTGTGCCCAGTATAAGAAGGATGGAGCTGACTTTGCCAAGTGGTGTTGTGTCCTGAAGATTGGGAATAATACATCTTCCCCACTTGCCATCATGGAGAATGCCCATGTGCTAGTCCAATATGCTAGCATTTGCCAGCAGAATGGCATTATCTCCATTGTGGAGCCAGAGATTCTCCCTGATGAAGAACATGATCTGAAGCATTGTTAGTGTGTCACTGAGAAGGTCCTAGCTGCTCTCTACAAAGCTCTGAGTGACCACTATGTCTATCTAGAAGGGAACTTGCTGAAACCTAACATGGTCATCCCTGGCCATGCCTGTACCCAGAAGTATTCACATGAGGAGATTGCAGTGACAACTGCAACTACCCTTTTCTGGGCTGTGCCTCCTGCAGTCACTGGTATCACCTTCCTCTCTGGGGGTCAGAGTGAAGAGGATACCTCTATCAACCTCAATGCCATCAATATCGGCCACTTTCATAAGCCATGGACCCTGACCTTTTATGGCCGAGCCCTGAAGGCATCTGCCCTCAAGACCTGGGGTGGAAAGAAGGAAAATGTCAAGGCTACCCAAGAGGAATATATTAAGTGGGCCACGGCCAACAGCCAAGCTGCATAAGACAAGTATACCCCAAATGGAAAGTCAGGAGCTGCAGTCAGCAAATCTCTCTTTATCTCTAACCATGCCTACTAACTTAAGTCAAGGCTTTCCACCTGGGTAAGCCCTAACACTTCAGGCCATCCCTCACATTCCAGAAAGAGGCTGACGTCCCAGAGCTTTGTGCTGACCTCTCCCGTCACTCCAAATTTGTGTGATATTGTTGCTCTCTGGTGAATCTAGTGACCCCTCCTCAACCCACTTTTTCCAATAAACAACTATTTAACAAGGAAAAAAGTTCACAAATCCCAAATGAAGAACTGTTTAAAAAAAAGACTGTGGCACCTTGTTGAAACATTCAATGGGGCCAATCAGCCAATGAACAGTGGTAGAGGAACATGATGAAAGTGTTCTCCTGCCACTATGGGAGGTGAGCATTTGGGTAGGTATTTTTATTATTAGTCAATGTAAAGATTACTGTAAGGTAGTATATAACATAAGGTATTATATCTGTTTATCTGCATATTACATATAGATCACTAATCTATTCCCCTCAAAATACCAAAATTACCATTTTTCTTACTTTTATCCATTCAGTATTTTTTTTTCTAAATTTCCAAGAAAAAAATGTAAAAGTTGTAAAAGTCCATGCAAACGATGTGGTAATGGTTTTCTTGACTTTTCAATGAAGTGTGAGGTCACCAATAACAAAGCTTCAAGTAAGAAGCCTAAACTTTCTGCACTTTGAGACAGCTCTAAAGTTAAGGAAATAATTGTGCATGTCTGTACTTGGTATAGGGAGATTCATTAAAAACAAAAGAATATAGGTCAAATTTCCTTGAACTCTATCATAAAAAAGGCATCTATCATAAAAAATAAACCTAAATACAAAGAGGACATTATTACTGATAATTTTAAAAGTTTCGTATAGATAACATGTTAGACTTAGGTGAGACTGGTGATGGGATAGCTCTGGGGCAGTCTGATATAATGGAAAAGGAATTGAATTTTTAGCTGTAAGATCAAAGTGCTAGTCTTAGAGCTTCCATCTATTTTTATTCAGTCATTTTCAGTTGTGTCTGACTCTTCATGACCTTTTTGGAGGGTTTTCTTGTCAAAGATACTGGAGTGGTTTGTCATTTCCTTCTCCATTTCATTTTACAGATGAAGAAACTGAGGCAAATGGAATTAAGTGACTTGCCCTATGTCACACAGCTGGTATATGACTAGATTTGAACTCAGAAAGAGGAGAATTCCTGACTTCACCTCCCAAACTCTATCCATTGAACCACCTCACTGCCCTTCCGTTTACCAGCTGTGTGATATTTGTATCATGATTAATTAACATGTTCTACCTTTTCTAATGTAGTTTTATTCCTGACACAAGAGAAACTAACCTTCTTTCCAAGTGTGAGAGAAGGTTCAATTTAATAAAAACATTTCAGTCTTATTTAGCTTAATTTCATATTTAACACTGTTCTCAAACTGACTCCAACATATACATTCATACATATATACATTTGAATAAAAAATTCCATTTATATTGGAAATTAGCCACACAAGACAAAAGTGTTATAAGTTAGAAGAAAATAATTCCTTTTGAATGGCAGTATGCGATTGTGGAAATGCTTTTGGATCTGGGGTCAGAGGATTTCAATTCATATTCTTATTATTTCACCCACATTTGGCAAGTCTGAGACTCACTTTGCCCATTTATAAAATGAAGGCATTGGACTATATGACATCTAAGATCCCTCCCTTTTACATCTTATATATGATCTAAGGTCACTTAATTTTTCTGAGCCTTGACTTCCTCATCTATAAATGGAATTATCATACTGACTCTTATGACATTTAAAAAGTTTAAGAGACATAGTTTCTGGTTAATTAATCATTTTATTAATAAAATCATGGCAGCGGGATCACAGTTTACATGCTCTTGGAAGAGTGGGTGTTCCTGAGGGTGGCAATCAACTCTGATTGGTTAACAATCAGAGACTGAATATCGCAATGAGAAGTGGGCTTACTCCAATGAGGAACTGAGAGAGTGACATACCCGCCTTGGACAAAGAGACTATCTCTACACCTAAACCACCCTGGCCTTGGGCAGTCTAGACAAAAGATATACTTCCACCCAAACTTGCTTGAGTAGAACACAATGGAATTCACCTTATATAAGATTCATTGTAAGGTTGGGTGTGGTCTAAGATTGAGGAGGCATTTACTTCAACTTTACGAGAATAAGCTTTGAAATGAGAATTTTAAAAAAAATGGGGAACTCTGGATCTCCCCAAATCGTTGATTATTTATTATCATTTTTTTCACCTTCTCTAACTCATCAGGTTGTTGGAGAACCAAAAGAAAAAATGTGGGTGAGGGTCTAGAGAAATGGCACTACTTAGTAATTTGACAAGTTTCATATGATGTTAAGGAGAAATATACAATCATTTGCTGAACATGATTGAGGCAGAACCACTATTTGGAGGAAAACTTACTGCTCACCCATAAATGGCAGTTGCATATATACTAGACCTTGTCAGGCAAGATGAGAATTTTACCTAATAGCTTTAGCTGAAGATATATCTCTGAGCTCTCATAGATTTTTTTTTTTTACTTCTTTTCTTAGTCAGCATGGATAGAGATGTTCCTTTCTGATGTTAGCAGCTTTTATTCCCATGTACCAGATTTGTAGACAGTACAGAAAAAATTGCAATATGTCAAAATGGTGTAATTTCTCCAGAAATCCATTTCAAATATAATAAAACAGATAAGTCTACCCAATAAATGTGACAGTTATGTTGTTGATATCTAGAAACATTGCAGATACATCCAATATTCAGCACTAAAAAAGAGTAATAGAAGGTTTAGGGGGACTGAAGAACCAGTTTTCCTTTGTTATTTTAGAACTTACCCAAGTCTACAGAAAATCTATTCTTTATCATGGCTAAGGAATTTTGGGCAGTTTTGTAGAGAAATGTTGCATTCTCATGGCAAATTGTGCTAATCAGCATGATGAATCAATCAGCAAGTCTAATTTTCGAAATAAAACAGCATTAAGTGAAATTAAAAAAAAGCCGCATTTTCAATTTTCCTGGTGAGTATATTATGTTGCATTTTCATTCTATGAAATCAGGCTTGAATGGTTGGAGTGCCTATAATGAGGTCTTACTGATATTTTTATTTTATTTTATTTTATCATTGTCTCCAGGCAAGCCATGGACTTTATGAATTGTCTGTTCACCAGGGAAAGGAAGTCTTCTTCACTCTTCCCTTCCCTACATTAGTATTGAGTATAGTATAGACTCAATAGTATATTAAGTATACTTAGTATAATTCTTCCTATTTTAAATTCATATTTTAACTTCATATAATTAGAGGAGTCATAGTAGATCAAGAAACAAGTTGATATGGTAGATAGAATGCCAAAAAGGAGTTAGCATGATGTAAGTTCAAAACCTCCCTCAGGTACGCACAGTTTTGTTACTCTTGGCAAATCACTCAATATCTCAGCTTCAATTTTCTCATCCATAAAATGAGGATGCTAGTAGAACCTTCCTTATAGAGTTCTTGTGAATATCAAGTGAGATGATATATGTAAAGTCCTTTTAAAATCTTAAGGTCTATATAAATACTTATTATTATTGTTTGGCCTTTCACATATGGTTGTCTTTTGTTCTTGAAAAGGACCAAAATGACATCGTTATGTTAGAGTCAAGTTACAACAAATCTATCTGTGGCTGATCAGACCTATACAAGCTTGGAATGCTCTACCACAAAGGTAGGTAAGATTGTCCATGTGGACATTTGGCGTGGATTCTCAATTTTATTAGTTTTTTCATAAAACCAACTATTGGTTTTGTTTATTAATTCAATAGTTTTCTTAATTTCAATTTTATTAATCTCTCCTTTGGTTTTCAGTATTTCTAATTTGGTATTTTCTTGAGGGTATTCAATTTGTTCTTTTTCTAGCTTTTTCAGCTGCATGCCCAAGTCATTGATCTCCTCTTTCTCTATTTTATTTATGTAGGCATTCAAAGATATAAAACTTCCCCTAAGAACTGCTTTTGCAGTATCCCATAAAATTTGGTAGGTTGTCTCATTATTGTCATTCTCTAGAATGAAGTTGTTGATTGTTTCTATGATTTCT
>JAQQSK010013374.1:0-11510 GCA_028658325.1 Potorous gilbertii
GAATTGCCTGCCTTCCCAAAGGGAATGGGTGGGAAGGGAGGGATGGGGAGAAGCTGGAACTTAAAGTTTTAGGACCAACTGTTGAGTATTGTTCTTGCTACTAGGAAATAAGAAATACAGGTAATGGGGAATATCAGAATGCTTTTACAAGACAAATATAGTCCTAATGCCTAAGCCAGGGAATGATAAAAAAGAGAAGGAAAAGTATATGAAAATATCATTCATGAATATAAATTCAAAACAAATTTTATATATATATATATATATAAATGTGTGTGCTTGTGTGTGTGTATGTATGTGTAAACAGATACACAAATTTAGTCTCTCTCCTGAACTCTATCACACATCATCAACTTCTAATTGAACAATTACAACTGGATGTCCTGTAGTTATCTCTAACTTAACATGTCCAAAACAGAACTTATCTTTTCATCAAAATCTACCCCACTTTTCAACTTACCTTTTTTTTTTTTGAGCACACTATCCTTTCACAATGTCATGTTTATTGCCTTGGAGTAATTTTCATGTGTTTATTTCCCTCAACATCTAATATACACTCAGTTACCTAGTCTCGTCTTTCCTGTGTCATGCAGAATTTTCTGTTTGACTTAGGAGTTCTAGATTTTGGTTATAACATTTCTTTTCAAAATATTTTAATTTTTTTCCAATTGCATGTAAAAACAAGTTTTAACATTTTAAAAAAGATTTTGAGTTCTAAATTCTCTCCTTCCCTACTGCTTTTCTACCCTCCCTAAGAGAGCAAGAATTTGATATGGGTTATCCACATGCAGTCATGAAAAGCATTTCCATGCTACAAAAGAAAACACATCTCCCCACCCCACCCTCAATAAGTAAAAAACACTATGCTTCAATATGTATTCAGACTTCATCAGAGAGGAAATTTCTCTTTTTCATCGTGTTATTCAAAATTGTCTTGAATCTTTGTCTTGATGAGATTAGTTAAGTCTTTTCCAGTTGATTACATAATAAATCTGTTACTGTGCAATATTCTCCTGGCTCTGAATTTTGTTTTATATCAATCTGTGTAAATCTTCCCAGGTATTCTAAAAACATCCTGATAATTTCTTATAGAACAAAAGTATTCCATCATAATCATATACCAGAACTTGTTCAAACATTCCCCCCTTGGTGGATATTCCCTCAATTTCCAATTATTTGCCAGCACAAAAAGATCTGCTATAAATATTTTTGTACATGTGGCTACTTTTCTATTTTTAAAAATCTCTTTAGAATATAGACCTAACAGTGGTGTTACTGGGTCAAAGATTATGCACAGTTTTAGAATCCTTCGGGCATAGCTCCACACTCTGCAGGTTGGTTGGATCATTTCAAAATTCACCTTCAATGCATTAGTGTCTAAATTTTCCCATACCCTCTCCAATGTTTGTCAACTTTTACTGTTATTTTAGTCAATATAATAAGTGTGAAGAGATACTTCAGAGTTGTTTTAATTTGCATTTCTCTAATCAATAGTGATTTAGAGCATTTTTATATGATTACTTTGTCTGAAAAGTACCCATTCATATATTTTGACCATTTATGAATTGGGGAATGACTTTTATTATACATATGATTCTCTTCTCTATGAATTTGAGAAATGAGGTCTTCCTCAGAAACATTTGCTGTAAAAATTACCCCTCCCCCAGTTTTCTGCTTTCCTTTTGATAGCATTTTCTTTGTGTAAAACTTTTAAAATTTAATATAATCAAAATTATCTGTTTTACATTTTGAATTGCTTACTATCTCTTGTTGAGTTATAAATTCTTTCCTTATCCATCAATCTGACATGTAAACTATTCCATGCTCTTCTAATTTGCTTATGATATCCTTTATGTGTAAATCATGTGCCCACTTTGACCTTATCTTGGTATATGGTGTGAGATGCTGGTCCATAAATAGTTTCTGTCAAATTGCTTTCCATTTTTTTTCCCTGGCAGTTCTTGTCAAATAGTGAGTTCTTGTCTCAAAGGCTTGAATCTGTGTTTAACACACATTATATTACTATGGTCATTGCCTACTAGGTATTAAGAAACCAATCCTTTCTGTTGATCCACCATTCTGTCTCTTAGATAGCACTAGCTTGTTTTTGATGATTGTCACTTTATACATTTTCAGATCTGGTATGGCTAGGTCACCTTCCTTCACATTTTTTTTCTTCAGATTTCTTGATATTCTTGAGTTTTTGTTGTTCCAGATAAATTTTGTTATTGTTTTTCTAGCTTTATACAATAAGTTTTGGTTCTTTGATTAGTGTGCCACTGAAATTAATTTAGGCAGAATTGTCATCTTTACTATACTGGCTCAACCTACCCATGAGCAATTAGTATTTTTCCAATTGTTCAGATCTGACATTATTAATGTGAAAAGTATTTTGTATTTGTGCCGTATTGTTCCTGGGTTTGTTTTGGCAGATAGATTCCAAGCATTTTAGGTTGACTAAAATTATTTTAAATTCAAAATTCAAATTCCAGGGGGAATTTCTCTATTTATTCCACCTGGACCTTGTTGGTACTATATAGAAATGCCAACGATTTATGTGGGTTTGTTTTGTATCCTGCAACTTTACTAAAGCTGTTAATTATTTCAACAAGTTTTTAGAAGGTTCTCTAGGATTTTCCAAGTATACCATCTGCAAAAGTGATAGTTTTATTTCCACATTACTTATTCTAATTATTTCAATTTATTTTTCTTTCCTTATTGCAATAACTTGCATTCCTATACAATATTAAATAATAGAAGTTATTATGGGTATCTGTGTTTCACCCCTTATCTTATTGAGAAGGCTTATCCCCATTATAGATAATGCTTTCTGATGGCTTTAGATAACACTATTTATCATTTAAAGGAAAGCTTAATTTATTCCTATGCTTTCTGGTGTTTTTAATAAGAATGAGTTTATATTTTGTCAAAAACTTTTTCTACATCAATTGAGATAATCATATTATTTTTATTATGGATATGGTCAAATATACTGATACTTTTTCTAATATTGAAGCAATCCTTTGTTTCTGTTATAAATTCCACCTACTCGTAGTGTATTATCTCTGAGCTATATTTCTATAATCTCCTTGCTAGTATTTTATTTAAATTATTTTCATCAGCGTTCATTAAGAAAATTAATCTATAATTTTCTTTCTCTGTTTTGGCTCTTCCTGGTTTAGGTATCAACATCATATTTGTGTCATAAAAAGAATTTAGTAGAACTCCTTTTTGGCTATAATATCCCTAAGAGGGGTTCATTTGGTGATTTCTTTTAGGAGGTAACTGGTAGATTTTTTCAATTTTGTTTTGACCTGTAGTTTTAATATATCTGGGCAGTTTTAATTAATGATTTCTGGAAATATGATATATAGGCTCCATTCTGCTCATGGCTTTCAATGATTCTTAAATTATCTCTCCTTAATATATTTTCTAGGGCAGTTGTTTTTTTTTTCTATGAAATATTTCAATTTTCTTCCATTGTTTTCAGTCCTTTGACTATGTTTTGTTATTTCTTGATGGCTCATGGCCATTAGCTTCTATTTGACCAATTGTAATTTTTAAGGAGTTATTTTCTCCAGTACTTTCACACCTCTTTTACTCAATTGTTAATTCTCTTTTCATAATTTGTTTGCATAGTTGTCATTTCTTTCCCTAATTTATCCTTGACTTGTCTGACTTTTAAATTTATTTTCTCTTTTTATCTCTTCTCTATATCTTCTAAGAATTTCTGTCTGGCATTTATACAATCTGAATTTTTCTTTGAGGCTTAATTTGGAGATATTTTTAAGTCACTATCATCTTTGTGTCAGGCTTTGCTTTCACCATACAAGGTTTTGTGTTTGCTCATTTTTTCTAGTCTACCTCTTGACTTTGAACTATATAGTAATGTTGGGCTCTGATTACCTCTGAAGGAGAGGAGAATGTCTCACCTCAATTTCTGCTTTATTGTCTCACTGCTTTCGTAGCTCAGACTGAACTGCTAGTTCCATTTTGGTTTTGGTCTTTTGCTCTGGTTTATCCCACCACAAGTATATGTGTGGAGCTAAAAGTTAGAACTGGATCCACACTCTCTTTTTGGACCCGGAACTGGTAAGATGCCTGTTGCTTCATGAGATTAACCATCCCTTGCCACTGCTGAATTTTCCAAATTTGGAGGCATTTTGACAATAGAACTTTAACAGCATCATCTTTTAGGATTTTAAGTAGCTCAGTTAGAACTACATCCCTTCCATTAGACTTATTATTAGCAGTACTTCCTAATGCCCACTTGACTTCATTCTCCAGCATGTCTTGCTCTGATCAATAATCTTACCATTGTCATTATCAGTGATGTTAAGATTTTTCTTGTATTGTCCTTCTATGTATTCTTGGCACTTTTTCTTAATCTCTTCTGCTTCTATTAAGTCTTTAAGATTTTTGTCTTTTATCTTATTTATTTTTGTATGAAATGTTCCTATTCTCTAATTTTCTTGAAGAGATCTCTTGTCTTTCTTATTCTATTGTTTTCATCTATTTCTTTTCATTGCTTATTTAGAAGAACCTTTTATCTCTCCTGCTATCCCCTGGATTTCTGTAATCAGTTTGGCATATCTTTCTCTTTCATTCCCCTTCCTTCCTATGCTATTTGTAAAGCCTCATCACACAGTCATTTTACTTTCTTGCTCTTTGAAATGTTTTTGTTGATATTTCATGTATAATGTTGCAAACCTCTGTCCTTAGTTTTTCCTGAGATATTCTATCTACAAGATCCAATCCCTCAAATCTGTTCATTGCTTCCATTTCATATTCATAAGGGATGTAATTTAGGTCATACCTATATGGTCTGATGGTTTTCTGTCCTTCCTTTGATTTAAGTCTGAATTTTGCAACAAACTCTGAACCACAGTCAGCTCCAGGTCTTGTTTTAGCTGACTATATAGAATTTCTCCATCTTTGGCAGCAAGATATAGAATTAATTGGATTTTTATATTAACCACCTGATGATTTCCATGTTATTGGGGAGGTAGGGTGGGGGAAAAGTGTTACCATTAAATTATCTTGATCAAACTTTACTAGTCTTTGACCTGCTTCATTTTGTACTCTAAGGCAAAAGTTGCTGTTATTCCAATTATCTTCTGATTTCCTAATTTAGCATTACAATCTTTTTAGTTGAATGAGACATTGTTTTGAAGTTATTTCTAGAAGATGTTGTAAGCCTTCATAGAACTGATCAACTTTGGGCTCTTCAGGGTCAGTGGTTGAAACATATGCTTGTATTATTGTAATGTTGAATGGCTTGCCTTCTTTTCAAATAGGTATCATTCAGTCATTTTTGAGATTATCCCCCAATACTAATTTTCTTCCCTTTTTTTGACTATGAGGGCTACTCCATTACTTTCAAGGGAGTTTTGCCAACAGTAGTATAGGTAGTGATCACCTGAATTAAATTATCATCCATTTAAGTTTATTGTTACCCAGGATGTCAATGTTTAATCTTTCCATCTCCTGTTTGACCATATCCAACTTACCTTGGTTCATAGATCTTATGTATAGTCTCCTTCAAAGTGCTGTTCTGACAAGAAGATTCCCCACACCTTTATCTTTCTGGTTAACCCTCTCCTCTCACCCCATATATTACTTTTTTAAAACATGATTTCTACATGATTATTGAGGTCAAACCCTGACTGTTTTGATTCTGTCTCTGTATCCCCAGTACAATATAAAGTTTGCCTGACCTAAAGAAGTTCTTGATAAATATTGGTTGACTGAATGCCTCAGTATTAAATAATGAGATTAGGTAATATATACTAAATTATAGGTATATAGTTGTGAAATGTATATAATCTGTGAATTAATTTAAGAGCTGTCTAATTTATTGGCTTCAATTTCAATGCCTCTTTCCCTATTTTATGAATGTAATCCAATATCATATTTGATACCTAGGAGAAAATATGTTAGAGAAAATAGTTTTGGACTTTACTTTTCTTGGAGACACTTATTATGTATGGTACTAAATATTTCTTTTTTAAAACAAGACTATAACCTGTGTAATACTCACAGTAGGAATGTTACCCAAAGAAGAAAACTTTAAAATACATAAAGATTTGGAAGTAAGGACAGGCAAGATAGCAACCTAGATAATATTCAAGGAATATTTTTAAAATTACCTTTATAAATGAATATTTTAATGCCATAAAATTCCCTATGTATATTGATTTTGTAATAAAATCATGTTTCAATGAAAACTGAAAGTTTCAGGTGAAACTCTGAGAAAGGGAGAAAGAGATATGTATAATTTTCACCCTTTTCCTACATCACACTATTTCATTTGAGTTTTTAGAGCATGTAATTTTTCATCCTGATTAAAATGATTAAATGTATTTAAAGCTAGGGGATAAGGAGACTACTAGAGCATCACAATAATAAGTAGCTGAGTGATGGTTGGAATGACAGTAATTAGTCATTACTATAATATACGCAATCATTGGTAACCACACAGTTTTGGAGAGGATAATCACTTTTTATAAAGAATTGACAGAAAAACCTTATATTTTGTTTAAGTGTTATTGATGATATTTGTTTTTGCATCACAATCATTCCTAGATATAGATTTTCCCAATACAAATACATATTCCATCTCTATCTACTTTCCCTTATGACAAACAAATTATACAAGCAAATAGTATGAACTCAAGTGACAATTGATACAAGATTCTGACCCCATAATCCACCAAATTAGGTTGTAAAAAAAAAAACCCTGAGTTGTGTTTAGGCTCTTTTTACTCTATATCAGTTCATATATGTTGGCATAGGTTTTGTGGAATTCCTTGTATTGTAATTTCTTAACTACACAATACTGTTCCAACACATTCACATTCTGATTTGGGGTACTTTTTAATTTTTTAAGATTTAAATTTATTTATTTCCTTTTTGTTTTCAACATTCATTTCCATAAGATTTGAATTCTAAATTTTCTCCCCTCTTTTCCTTCTCCCGACCCCAAGATGGCATGCATTCTGATTACTCCCTCCCCAAGTTTGCCCTCTCTTTAATCACCCCCCTCTAATCCCCTTCTTATCTTTCTTGAGGGACAGGAGAGATTTCTATACCTTGTTTCCTTATTTCCAAATCGCATGTAAAAACGAATTTTTAACATTCATTTTTAAAACTTTGAGTTCCAAATTCTCTCTCTCTTTCCCTCCTCACCCACCCCCATTGAGAAGGCAAGCGATTCAACATAGGTTATATATACATGTACAGTTATGCAAAATACCTCCACAATAGTCATGCTGTGAAAAGATGAAATATATTTCCTTCCATCCTATCTGCCCCCCAATTTTTTCATTTTCTCCTTTGACTCTGTTCCTTTCCTAAAGTGTTTCCTTCTAAGGTTACCCTTCCTACAATCTGTTCTCCCTTATTCCCTTCCCCCTACTTTCCTGTTGCATAAGATATGTAATTTAGGGTGTATGTTATTCCCTCCTCATGACAAATCCAATGAGAGTAAGGTTCACTCATTCCTTCTCACCTCCCCCTTATTCCTTTCCATTGTAAAACCTTTTCTTCCCTTTTATGTGAGATAATTTACCTCATTCAATCACTTCCTTTCTCCTTCTCCCAATATATTCCTCTCTCATCCATTAATATTATTTTTTGATATCATACCTTCATATTCAACTCACCATGTACCCTCTGTGTGTCTATCTTTCTATTTCCTCCAACTACTCTAATTCTGAGAAATATCTTATTAATTACAAATATCATCTTTCCACGTAGGAATGTAAACAGTTCAACTTTAGTAAGTCTCTTATAATTTCTCTGTCCTATCTACCTTTTAATACTTCTCCTGATTCTTGTATTTTTTTTTATTCAGCTCTGGTCTTTTCAGCAAGAATGCTTGAAAGCTCTCTATTTCATTAAATGTCCATTTTTTCCCCTGAAGTATTATATTTAATTTTGTTGGATAGGTGATTCTTGGTTTTAATCCTAGCTCCTTTGACCTCCAGAATATCATCTTCCAAGTTCTTTGATCCCTTAATATAGAAGCTGCTAGATCTCATGTTATCATGATTGTATTTCCAAAATACTTCAATTGTTTCTTTCTGGTGGATAGTAATATTTTCTCCTTGACCTGAGAACTCTGGAATTTGGCTATAATATTCCTGGGAATTTTCATTTTAGGATGTCTTTCAGCTTGCAATTGGTAAATTTTTTCAATTTTTATTTTACTGCCGAGTTCTAGAATATCAGGGCAGTTTTCTTGATAATTTCTTGAAAGGTGAGGTCTAGGCTCTTTTTTTTTTTTTTGATGATGATGACTTTCATGTAGTACAATAATTTTTAAATTGTCTCTCCTAGATCTTTTTTCCAGGTTAGTGGTTTTTCCAATGAGATGTTTCACATTTTCTTCTTTTTTTTTATTCTTTTGGTTCTATATTATAATTTCTCGATTTCTCATAAAGTCATTAGCTTCCATTTGCTCCATTCTAATTTTGAAGGAATTATTTTCTTCAGTGAGCTTTTGGACCTCCTTTTCCATTTGACTAATTCTGCTTTTTAAGGCATTCCTCTTCTCTTTGGCTTTTTGGACTTCTTTTGCCATTTGGGTTACACTGTTTTTTAAGTTATTATTTTCTTCAGTATTTTTGGGGTCTCTTTTAGCAAACTGCTGACTTGTTTTTCATGATTTTCTTGCATCACTCTCATTTCTTTTACCAATATTTCCTTTGCTTCTCTTACTTGATTTTCAAAATTCTTTTTGAACTCCTTCTTGACGTGTGACCAATTCATATGATGTAGGAGCTTTGACTCTGCTGTCCTGTGGTTGTATGCCCTGATCTTCCTTATTGCTAAAGTAAAATTCTATAGTCTGAGTTCTTTTATGATGTTTACTTATCTTCCTAGCCAAACACCAGATTTTCTAACTCTTTGTCAGCAAAGGACTCTCCTTCCAGTGGGATTTGTCCCACTGTCCCAGGCTTCAGGGATTTTGTATCAGCTTCTAGATTTCCCCCACCATCTGTGGACTCAGAGCTCTGGAAGCAACCTCTGCTGGTCCTGCTATGACTGCCATGACTACTGCTCCTGCCAGCTGTCGCTACCACTACCTGCCAGACCCAGGCAGACCACATGCTCCTCTTTCACCCAGGTCCCACAGAGTTTTCCCACTGACCATTTTGGTGTTTGTGGGTTGGGAAGTCTGGAAACCATCACACTTGCCAATGATTCAATACCCCAAAGCCTGCTCTGGCACTCTGTCTCTGACTTCAGTGCCAGTGTCACCCATGCCAAATATTGTGCCCACCCCTGTCTGGTGTGGAAGACCCTTCCTATGGACTTCCCAGGTTGTCTTTGGATAAAGATCTATTTCACTCTATCATATTGTGGGTTCTGTATCTCTAGTATTTGTTTAGAGCCAGTTTTTACAGTTATTTGGAGGACATTGTGGGCGAGCTCAAGGAAGTCTCTGCTTTTACTCTCCATCTTGGCTCTGCCCCCCTCTGGGTGTAGTCATTTTTTATGCCTATTATTTTTATAAAATTGTTTTAATTATGATGATAAAACTCTGGAATGCAGCACTTAATCCAACATCCTAGGATCAAATAAGAGAAATCATGAAAGTGATTTTCAAAAATTAAAACACTGGAGTAGGGGCAGATGGCAAAGAAGAAGCTGGTGCTTGCCTGAACTCTTCAAAATTCTCCTTTATACAACTTTAAATAATGTCTAAAGATGAATTCTGCAGGGGCAGAAATCAAAAAAGGATGGAGCAAAAACAATTTTCCAGCCCAACACAATTTATAAGGTCTGTAGAAAATATCAATCATGTTGAAGGTGAGAATGAAGCACAGTTCACATCAAGGTGAACCCTGTGTGCTCAATACAAGCAAACCAGGAGCAAGTCTTGGAGGCAACTGAATCAGTGACAGTAGCTGTAGCTTCCAGATTTTTAAGACCAAAGAATTTAAGGAAGTTGGACAACTGGTCAGAAGGAGATTTTAGGTATCTTTTTGTTGCCCATGGATGTAGAACTGTTGCGTTGCTCGTATTCAGATCCGAGTCAAAGTCCTAGGTCACAGTCTCAGGGAGACAAAGAGCTCTAGCACACCAGAACTTGTATCTGCAGGGGAGCAAAGGACTTGGTCACAATTTCAGAATAGGAAAAAAGTGCGTGTGGTCACTCAGAGCACAGACAAGATCACAGGTCAGAAAAGTAGTAAACACTTTTCCTTAGATCATACTATATTGAAAGAACTGAAAACTTATATATCCCCAGAACTAGCTCTGAAAACAGCTGCACAAAATCCTGGTACTTGAAACAATGCCCCCTTCACCCTGAGAGCAGAGCCCAACTTCAACACAAAGCCAAAAAATATGTTGGGAAAATGAGCAAATAGCAAAAGAACCTGACTACAGAAATAGCAATGGTTACAAGGAAGATCAAAACGCTATCTTAGAAGAAGACAACAAAGTTAAAACTACTACATACAAAGTCTGAAGGAAAAAATGTGAATTAGTCTCAGATTCAAAAAGAATTCCTGGAAGTTCCTTAGAAAGATTAAAAATCAAAAAGTAAAGATAGTGAAAAAGTTTGGAAAAGAAAATGCTGACAATGCAAGAAAATCATGGGAAAGAGTCAACAGCTTGGTAAAACAAGTGCAAAATTCCAAAGAAAATAAAACCTTAAAGAAAAAAAATAAGTCAAATGGCAAAAGAGGCAAAAAAGTATCCAGTGAGGAGAACTTCTTAAAAAGTAGAATTGAGGGGGGAGGAGCTAAGATGGTGGAGTAGAAAGATTCACATATGCTAGCTCCGAACCCACAGTCCATGGATCTCCTGTAAAAAGAACTCCCAACAAATTCTGGAGAAGTGGAAGTCTCACAGAAACAGAGTGAAGCAGATTTCCGTTCCAGAAAGCCCTGAAAAACTGATCCCAAAGGTCTGTTGCGCATCAGACAGGAGCAGAGCCCAGCCCAGCCCTGGCCACACAGCAGAGAGAGGAGCAGATCAGGGCAGGCTTCAGGGACAGAATCTCCAGCGACCACGAAGGTCCCTCCACCCACGGACTCACAGGTCAGTGAGAGAGACTTCTGGGCTGGCCGAGAGGAAATGGGGTGTCTCCATAACTCAGGCCCCCTCAGGAGGCAGCTGCAGAGACAGCAGTGGCCAGAGGCTCCTGGAGAAGGCAGGAGCTTGGCAGGAGCTCCATTATGGAAGTTCTCTGCATAAACCCCCTCAGGGAACTGAGCCTGGGAGGCAGCACTGTCCCTACCTGAGCACCAGAAATTAAGTTCCCATTGAATAACAACCAGGCCTGCCACCAAAATCCCTGAGGGTGGGGAGCAGCATTTGAATCTCAGAACCCAAGCACTAGCTGGGCAGACCTAGGCGGGAGTGGAGAGGACTCTCAGAAGTCAAGTAACTGGCGGGGAAAATGCCCAGAAAAGGGAAAAAAAATAAGACCATAGCAGGTTATTTTCTTGGGGAACAGATGATTCCAACCTTCCTCTCTGACGAGGAAGAAAACT
>JAQQSK010013375.1:0-11510 GCA_028658325.1 Potorous gilbertii
TTGCCAAGAGACACAGAACTAGTGAGTGTCCAAGATTGGATTTAAATTCGGGACTTCCTGATTCCAGGCACAGCACTCTCTCCACTGTGTCACCCAGTGGAAGTATCAAATGAGTGACCTGGTAAGACTTGTAGGAGAGCAGGGTCAGAAGAGACCAGTGTGTACTGGAGGGTTCTAGGAAGGCTTCACAGGGGAGGGAAGTGCCCCAGGGGAATCTTGAAGGAAGGAAGAGTTAGAAAGCCATGTAAGAAGGGGCAAGGCATTCCTAGGGGAGGGAGGGAACAGCAGAATCAAAGACAGAGAAGTAGAAAGGAGCCACAGCACGTTCAAGGAAGAAGTATTAGGCTCATTTGGCACTGGAGCAAAGACCTATAGGAGAGAGTGACAGGAGAAAAGGGCTTGTGGGCCCAGGATGAATGAATTCCAGGTTTAGAGGGGAATTTGAATTTTGTTCTGTACATAGCGAGGCACTGTTGAAGGCAGGGGAGAGCCAGAAGGGCAGTAATATTTTAGGAAAATTAATCTGGAAGTCTTACATAGGAAGAATGAGAAAGGGGAGAACCTAGAGGCAGGGAGACCAGTTAGGCTATTGAACCTCTTCTATTACATCCTAATGGACAAAGTCCAGCTCTAATTTCCCACAACACACAGGTCTGCGTAGGTACTGGGAGGAACTCATAGCCTGTATTTGGTGGAAGAGGCATTCAAGGTGAGCCTGTTTTATGTGGAAGAAGCTACCAGGGGTATGCTGAACTGTTGTTTACTGCCAAGCCTTATTCTGGACATCCTGAGACAGTGTGGTACTGGAACCTGGGGACAGAGAAGTCTAGGTTTGAATCTCAACTCAAATACCTATTAACTCTATTAGTCTGGCCTAATCACTTAAACTCTCACAGCTCAGTTTCTCATGCATGAAATGGGAATAATGATATATGCTGTGCTTACCTCACAGGATTGTTCTGAGGGCCAAGTGATGATGGTGATGGTGACGATGATGATGATGATGACGGTGATGGTGATGATGATGATGGTGATGGTGAAGGTGATGATGATGACGATGATGGTGATGGTGATGGTGATGATGATGACGATGATGGTGATGGTGACGATGATGGTGATGATGGGGATGGTGATGATGATGATGACGATGACGGTGATGGTGAAGGTGATGATGGGGATGGTGATGATGGGGATGGTGATGACGATGATGATGATGGTGATGGTGGTGATGATGATGATGGGGATGGTGGTGATGATGATGATGATGGTGATGGTGATGGTGATGATGATGACGATGACGGTGATGGTGATGACGATGATGGGGATGGTGATGGTGATGATGATGACGATGACGGTGATGATGATGACGATGATGGTGATGGTGGTGATGATGATGATGGGGATGGTGATGATGACGATGATGTAACAGTGATTACTCTGGCCCCCAGATCTCTTACATTTCAAGAGGTCATTCTGCAGTGGCTAGTTGTAGTCCACTTGGACCCAGAGGAGGTGGGGGCCTGATGCGACAGATGTTGAGAGCTATTGGCTCCTGAATACCTATGAATACAGCTTCAGGAATTCTTCTAACTCCTGGTTTGAGTCTTATCTGACCTACTCCAATCTGTGCATTTGTAAAGGGCTCACTATGTCTTCGTATAGAAATAAATAGTCCCTAGGGGGTCAACGAGTCCAGTCAAGTCTGGAAAGTCCATCTTCTCACAGCAATTTCATGGGGAAGGGGGAGTCGACTGGGAATGAGACCCAAAAGTTGACCATGACGCAGATATACATGTATTCTTATGCCTTCTCTGTGTAAGAATGTTCATGGGCTTTGGATGTTATTTGAATCACCCTGTAGTTATTAGGGTAGGTATGACTGTGTTTCTGTTCCTCGATCAATAAAGGAGCATTTATTAAGTACCTACTATATGCCAGACATTTTGAGAAGTGCTAGGGGAGGAGGTAGGGGAGAGACAAAAGTTAAACAGCCCCCGCTTTTAAGGGACTTGCATTCTATCCCAAATTCACATTGGTGATCTGATTATGAAATCTGTTCCCTGTTCACACCCTAGTCTTTTTGGCAGGCCTGTCTTTGCTTCCTCAGATCCTTCTCTTTCTTTCCTTTCAAGGTCCATTAAGACCCCACATCCTTCATGAAGACTTCCCAAGTCTCTTCTGTTGGAAATAATCCTTCCCTCCTGCTTTTTTTTTTATAGTTCTGTACATGTTTTATCTTCCTGTTATTAAGCTGTAAGCTCTTTGAGGTCAGAGATTCTGAGTCATGAACTTTTGTATCTAGCATATAGTAGATATTTAAATGCTGGCTAACTCTAGTTCTAGATTGGCCTTTACGTCAGGAAGCAATACAGCACAAATAAATGAGATGAGGGGAGGAGAGAATCTGGTACTGAAAATAAAATTGAATTAAAATTTTTTAAAAAATAAGAAGAATCTATCTTTAGGGGATAACCAAACAGCCTTCCAGAAAGAACCTTCATTACTATTCACCCCAGGTCACTTTTGGTTGGTGCTTGAAGCAAATTTTTCCAAGATATACTGCCTACAGAATGCTCTGCCCCCATCAACCTTTGCTGGACCTGGCCAAAATAAGGGAAGGGACCCTAGAGCAGACCTGTACAATTTCACAGTAGGTAAGAGCTAAAATTAAAATAGACTAAACTTACTCAGGCCACAGATAGGTTAGACTAGAGACAGACTGAGGATGGTTGGTGGCTTCGGGTCACAAGACAAACAGAGAGTATGCAATGTAACCCTACATTTTTTGCAGGCAAGTGGCCCTTGGGCTCTATCTTGTGCAGGCCTTTCTTAGAGGGTATAGTAAAAACAGTTCCATGATAGGAGTGGCACTCCCTAGAATCTAGCCCCAGTTCTGCCTTCTAACACATGATTACATGGACATCTCAATTAATCTCTCTGAACTTTGGTTTCTTTCATTACTGTAACTTTAGGCTAATCAGGCTAACATCATTCTCATAGAGTTTCTGTATGCAGTGCTATAGACCTGTGAGATATTAACATTCTTATTTTCAGGTAGGTTTCATCTCCTGTTTCTTGCCTCCTCTTTTGTACCCTCTTCTCTGATACCCAGAATCCTCATATAGAACCATGAACTTGAGGCTAGAAATGCCAGAGAAGTTTTAAATGTCTTTATACCTAGTACGGAGTGAGAATTTGACACATCAAGTAATACAGAATCATGGAGGTGGAAGATGCCTCAGAGATTTTCCCAGATGATTAGTTGGCGCTATTAGGTTGGTTCAGTTGTTTCCAATTCTACATAAATCACAAATAGGTCACTACCCTATTTGGGGTTTTCTTGGCAGAGATACTGAGGTGGTTTGCCATTTCCTTCTCTAGCTCACTTGACAGATGAGGAAACTGATGCAAACAGGATTATATGACTTGCTCAGGTTCCCACAGCTAATAAGAATCTGAGGCAGTTTGAACTCAGGTTTTCCTGACTCCAGGGTTTGCAGTCTATTCACTATGCCACCCAGCCACCCTCAGAAATCATACAGAAACACCAAGATGGGAGGTCTCATAGATCATATCGTCCAACATCTTGTTTTATAGAGGAGTTAATTGAGGCCCAGAGATAGAGAGAGGATTATGATCCCCTGCCATTGACCCTTGATCAATTGTGATATTGATGAATACAAATATGTTCATGTACTCTTTCTACTTATTAGATTTGAATTTTAATAATTAGATTTGAATTCAATAATAGAGCATTGAAAGCAATCCTCTAATGCCATGGAATCTCACATGCAAGTGCACAGGAGAGACAGAGAGAGAGAGAAAGAGAGAGAGGGAGACAGGGAGAAAGAGAATGAGAGAGGAGGAGAGAGAGAGAGAGAGAGAGAGAGAGAGAGAGAGAGAGAGAATGTTTAGCTAAGTAGGCCCTTGTTGTGTTCTTCAAATCATATCATGTATGTAACTGCCCTCTTGGCCTGTACTTAGTTTTGAGGCAAACTCTGCTAACCTAAAGCGTTAGGCAATGTTTACCTAGCAAGGCACTTTGTACATTGTACATTATCAATAAATAATCCAATGAAGAAATACCACTAACTTGGACAAGTTGCTAAACCTTCATCTGAGCCTCACTTTCTGCCTCTGAAAAATAAGGATACTGAAATGGATGATTTCCAAGGTCGCTTTCAGCTCTAAAAATATTTATTCAATGAATGAGTCTATGAATGAACTTCAAAATGAGTTTTCTGAAGCCAGTAATTTGTCACTGAACCACTAGGGGTCCTATGTGTTCTGTGCTCTTCCCCTGTACCTTAATTAAGCAAGGTCAGAAACTTCAGAGAAGTCTTTCTTGGAAAGTTCTAGATCTAGCTTGGAGTGAGCGTGCAAGTCTCCTCATAGAATGACATCATAGAGGGGAAGGGACCCTAGAGAATATCCAATCCAATTCCATCATTTTGATGGAGAAGCTAGAACCCAGATGGGGAAAGTAACTAATCCCGAAGCTAAGCAAAAGCCAGAACCCAGTGTTCTTAGTGTAACTATTTAGCATTCCATTATGAAAAATGGAAGAATATGACCATGAGCTATAAGTGAATTTCTTTGAACTGTAGACATGCAAAACTAGGCAGGCAGTCTGAAAGGTCTAGGCAAGTCATGAGGCCAGAATCAGTGACCGTTGCGGGGGGGGGAAAGGCAAAGTAATCCAAATGGGTATTGAATATACCAGAATGATGATAACTGGCAGAGGGCAGAGCTATCAATTTTTGATTAGAATAAAATACAGCCTCCCTGGACCTCACTTTTCCCATATGTATAAAGGAGGTTATGGACTAGATAACCTCTAAGATCCTTGCTATTTCTAACATTCCAAGATCCTAGCAAACTAATCCTTTAATCGATCAACAAGTACCTATTTTCCCAGGTTCTACTTGGAAGAAGTAGAAGACCCCAAGCAGCTTATAACCTTTTCCTTTTCAGGTCATGAGTTTTTCAACAATCTCTCTCCTCCCAAAATTCTTTCTTTTTTTTTTTTACACAATAATTTCTATTATGAATTTAGCTACATTCTGAACTAATGTAAACCAATAAATCAATGAACAAAATATGGAATAAAACTGTAACTATTTAGATTTATATATTCAAATGCTAGAAGGAGCTATGATTTTTGTCAATATAGGTCACTTTCAATGGGGGAAGTTCCTCCACTAAAGCAAATTGCAACCAATATTTACTACTAGATATGTGTTTGGGAATTACCTGGGATACGAAGAAATTAACTTGTCCAAGGTCACACGGACAGATAATAGGTATAGGTAGGATTTGAACATAGATCTTAATAGCAAAAAGAATAAAAACCGACATTTATATATCACTTTAATGTTTACAAAGCATTTCTAAACATTACTTAATTTGAACTTCACAGCAACCCTATGAGTTAGGGAGTTCAGGTCATTATTCCCACTCTATAGAGGAGGAAACTGAGACCCAGAGGAGGGGACTCTAGAGGTTATTCAAGGGAGGCTGAATGAGTTAACCAAGATCACATGGCAAGTTAGGGTTACAGGCATCATTTCAACCCAGGTTTTCTCCATTTCCAGTCTATCATGTTATCCACTATGTCATTCTGCCTCATACATTTTGATGAAAAGATGATATATGTGCGTGTGTGCAATATAAACGCTTTTTTAAAAGAAACAATGACCATTCATTTCTTCTTTGCTCTCTTTTGACCTATTTTTTGTTTGTACTTATAAAAATTTATTATTTATGCTATTTTTAAAAAAATCATAGTCAATGCATATATTTAATCTTTTTACCTTCTTTTTGTATCACATATAATTTTGTTTACCATATTTCTTTGTATTCATTGAATTTGTCATGTTTACATGTGATAGTATTTCATTATGTTGATGTACTCAGCTCTTCCCTCATTGTTGGATATAAAGGTAGTTTCCAGTTTTTCATTATTAAAAATTAAGCAGGCTGGGTATTGTGATGGCTACCGGGAAGACTAAGACTGGTGGATCTCCTTAGCTCTGCAGTTCTAAGCTGCTGTGGGCTATGCTGAGTGAGTGTCCCCACTAAGTTCTACATCAATATTGTGAATTCCCAGGAGGAGGGGGCTACCAAGTCGTCTAAGGAAGGGGCCAACCAATCCATTCGGAGAAAAGTAGCAGGTCAAAGTTTCAATGCCATTCAGTAGGGTGATGGAGCCCGTGAGTAAACCCTATACTGCTATCCCAGAAAAGAGAGGGAAACCCAGTCAAGAAAGAGAGAAAGAAAGGAAGAAAGGAAAGGAGAAAGGAAAGAAAGAAAAAGAAAGAAAGGAAGAAATAAAAAAGGGAGGGAGGAAGGAAAGAGGGAGGGAAAGAAGGAAGGAGGGAAGGAACAAAGGATGGTAGAAAGGAAAGAAGAAGGGAGATAGAAAGAAAAGAAGGAAGGAAGGAGGAAGTGGGAGGAGGGGGGGAAGAGAAGAAGAGAAGGAAGGGAGGGAAGGAAGAGGAGGAAGAGGAAAGTAGGAAGGGGGAAGAAGGAATGGAAGGAGAAAGGGAGAAGTATTATGAATATTTTTGTTTCAGGGAAGTTTTTATTTCATTTGGCTTTTCACTTGCAGTTCCAGCATCCAAAACATGCAAGGATAGGATAGTCATTTCGCTTTTTCCCTCTCCTAAGTATGAGTAAATAATGAAATGTCAGATGACAATCAGTGTTCACCATGGTCTTTCTTTTGTCCTGTCCAGGATGAAATCATACATACAGCACCCACTCAAGAGTATCTCCTACTCATCAGTCAGACCTGACCTTGACCATTGTTTGTTAGCCCAAGATTTGGTCTTTGTCCTCCACACATTGACAGTAGAAATAAAACATGTCCCTTATCCATCAGATTTAGAGTTGAAATGAAGTTCAGAGGTCATCTAGGATCATAGGATCATAGATCTAGAGCTGAAAGGGACATCAGTGGCCATTTTATAGATGAGGAAACAAGTTCAGAGAGGTTAAATGATTTACTTGCCTAAGGTCCCACAGAGCCAAGGTTCAAATTCAGGTCTTCTGACTTTCAAATCTAGTCTTCTTTTTACTCAACTATATTGTGTCTACTGTAAGCTCCTAGAAAGGACTGTGTTCTCACTTATGTTTCACTTTTCTCCCATTGCCATCCACAGAAGTTCTTCAATACTCTTCAGGACATAGAGGTGCCCCTGAACTCTTAGCATCTATGCCCTTAGAGCATCCACTTTGGAAGAACCACTTAAACCGAAACACTTTTGAGTTTGGATCTGGTGATTAACTATTGTCCAAGCACTGGCCTAGAAGAGGCCACCACCATTGGCCACCCCTATTTATTATGATGATTCTGTAGGATCTGAAGAAGGTGTCATCCGTTTGATGGAAGGGATTCTCACACCAATGAAACCACAAATCAGTTAGGAGATTAAAGTGCTTACCAGTTTCTGTACCTTTCATGCTGCCTAACCCCTCTCTGTTGACCTAATAAACAAAGTAAGGAAATAGATATGATTAGTGTTACGGGTATTTATTGATTTTTCTGTTGTCCTGTCTCTAGTTTTGTTGAAATAGGAGACGGTGTGGAGTAGTGGAGAGATCACTGATGTTGGAGCATCTAAATAGAGCCCTGGAACCTGAGTTTCAGCTTTACCAGATACTCCCTGGGCAATCCTGGTCAGGTGATTTAAACTCAAGGGTTCTTAATGTGGAGGTCTATGAGGTTTTCTCTCTCCCTATACGTATATACACACACACACACACACACACACACACACACACACACACACACGTATATGTGTGTGCATGTATGCATGTATATATACATATGTGTATATGTGTGTGTATACACACATACATATATATTCACATGCATGCATGTGTGTGTATGTAAATATATTTTTAATTTCAATTTAATTATTTCCTTTAAGTGATAGAGTACAAAGTCTGGGAACCCCCTTGAACTGAATTTTCCCACTTAATCTGATGTTCTAAGGCCATAAGCCTTTCATTTTCACTTTGTTCAATTGCCTCTGGCTGCCTCCCATCCTTGATTCATCAAAATGGAAGTTTAAGGTGGGAAGTATGGGGGGGGGGGCGGCATTCCAGAGATATTTAGAAACTTTGCTTTGGAGGTCATGAAGAACAACCAAACTTGCATAGTAATAGTTATACTTAAATCTATTTATTTCAGTGCATGTAGTATCATAACCCTGTTTCAATCTCTTTTCCAAAATCTACATAAGAATTCTTTGCTCATTCATTGTCATTTACTTTTCATCATATGCTCATGATTAGTGTATATTCCAGTCTTCAAATTCTGCTTTCCAAAAAATTATTGTTTCATAAAAGTCTTCCTAGAGCTCTTTGTATTACTCATATACATTAGTCCTAATTGTATTATATATCTGTTGAACTAATGTACAATTTAATTAATCAGTCCCTTATTATTGGACATATATGTTTCTTCTCCCTCTTCTCCTAACTCTCCCTTTCAAACTTTGGACTCTTTTTCCTTTTTGATAACAGTTTCAGGTTATAGTCCCAATAACAGAATTTTTGTGCCAAAAAGTGTGATTATTTTTATGACTTTTACCGTACTGCCAGATTGCTCTCCAAAAAGATCCTACACATTTGCAATTCCACCAAAAATGAATGAATGTATTTCAAATGTATGGTCTTAAGCAAATCACTTAACCACTCTCTGACTCAGTTTCCTCATCTGTAAAACACTGGGATTGGTCTTCGAGAACTTCCAAGCTCTTCTCTCACTCTAAAGCTCTGAGTCTATGACTTTTCTTTCAGCTTTGATATTTACTAGCTGTGTGACCAATGGTAAATCAATGAACTGCTCTGAACCTCACTCCAATTCCTTGCTTATAAAATGAAGCAAATAGTACATGGACTTGTGATGAGTAAAACTCTATGGAAATAAGCTAGAATTTCAGATCTGTTCCTGCGAGTGCATGAATTCTTCCCTGATCCTTCGGCTAGTAGAAATCTTGACCTGGGGATGAATACTAAAAGCACTTTTGGTCTCTCCTATGCACATATAATATTCTAATTTTTACAACAATTATTTGCATCTTTTTCTTATCTTCTCTACTTGTAGTAGTAATCCAGTTGTAATTTCTACATTTCCAAGCATCACAAAGAGCAGATATTTAATGTATTCAATGGATTAAGCATCTATCTTTCCCCTCCTCCTTCTGGCACACTAGGGCCTCCCACCCCTTATAGTGGGGGGCAAGTGACGCTCTGTCTCTTGATTTTGGGCATTTTCACTGTTGCCCCCCATGCTTGAACTCTCTACCTCCTCATCGATACCTGCTTCAAGTCTCAATATAATTCCCACCCTCTGCAAGACGCCTTTCCAGTCATTTGTCATCTTAGTATCCTCCCTCCTTCCAGTCTATCCTGTCTCTGTCTTGCTTATACATAGTTTTTTTTTTATCGTTAGACTATGAGCTCCTTCAGAGGAAGGACTATCTTTTACTTTGCTTTGTATCCCCAAATCTTGGTTTAGTACCCAGCACATAGTAGGGGAATAGAAATGTATTGTCATTTACTAAGTATCTACTATGTCCTAGACACTTGGCTATTTGCTTTTAAAATTATTATTTCATTTGAATCTCACAACAATCCTGGGAGATAGATGCTGTTATTATGCCCATTTTACAGTTGAGGAAACTGAGGCAGACAGAGGTTAAATGACTTGCCCAAGGTCACATAACTAGTATGTGTCTGAGGTTATATTTGCACTGAGGTCTTCCTGACTCCAAGCACATATTCTATCCATTTCCATTGCAGCACCTAGCTTTCCCTTTTTGCTGATTTGACTTCTGAAAAAACCATCTCTTAAACTGGAAGGTCTTCCTGTACTAACCCTCCTGGGTGCCATGGTGCACAGACATCCCCATTCTTCTTTGCCTTTTGTACCTGTTCCTTGAGCCAATGGCCTGTCTTTGTATCTAATTTGTTTCCTGGCTAAGTGCCTTTTTCCACTTCAATTGTAAGTCATCCATACCATGCTTTCCTTTTCAGTGCTCTCACTTAATTAAGGAAACACAGGGCTGCCCTAGGGGCCCTTTGCCCACCCAGCTGAGCTAGGAAAACCCATAGTATTGAGAGAAAGTGGAGGGAAATGCCCAAAGTAAGTAGTAGAGAGGCAAATTGATAAAAATAACATAGAAAGAAGATGGATAGTTTCTCCAGGCTGATTAAGTTGGTATTTCTTTCCCTATTAGTATTGTGGAGTTATATGTTTCTAATTTTCCAGGCCATGCCTTTGACTTACTGGTCCTATTATTTCAGATTGCAGAGGTGACCAGAATCTTTGTTTGGACTCTCCTCTTTATTTCCTTAGGACAGACCCTACTTCAAGCCAAACATCTCAGCCTTTGCTTCCACAGCCTGAAGATGTAACTAGAAGTCAGGGATCTATCTGAGGAGATAGTTGACTTACTGGCAACCCTGGCCTTGATTGTAGGTGTTTTCTGGGTGCACAGCAACCCCACCTTAGGTAACTTCTTTAGGTGGAGAGAAATCTATGTTCAATCCATCTTGGATAGATGGGTGACTTAATTTGGGCCCCTCCTAGGAAATACTTGATCACCTTTAATGAATGGTTCCACCCCTGCCACTCCTGGGAGTTGAGCAGCACCCCCACTGTGACCTTGAACAAGGAGTAATTGAAACTCCACCTTCCGTGACTGAGCACACAGCCCTTGTTCCAATTCTTTAAAAGAAAATGATCTATTTCCTCATTGGGCATTTATAGAGAGCACATGGGCTGACTATTACAGCTGTCAGTGCAGATGGAACCTTATGTTTCATTAGAGTGGATTTTACATTTTGAGAGGGCAGAGGAACTACGAACCTGTATAAGGAAAGCCTAGTGAAAGGGTTCCTCCTCTCCAAAAAGAGCTACACCTGCTCTGCACCTTATAGAGAGTTGGAGAGTTGTCTGAAGGCACTGAGAAGTTCAATCACTTGTCTGGAGTCATATAGAGGACCAACTAGGTGTAGGCCCTGGAGTCAGGATGACCCAAAAAGATGAGTTCAAACCTGACCTCAGATACTTACTCACTGTGAGACCCTGAGCAAGTCACTTAACTTTATTTGCCTCAATATCTTCATCTGTAAAATCAGCTGGAGAGGAAATGGTAAAGCATTCCAGTATCTCTGCCAAGAAAACCCCAAACAAGGTTATGAAGAATTGGACGTGTAAACAACAAGAAAGACTCATATAGCCAGTGTTTGTCAGAAGTATGATTTGAATACAGGTCTTCCTGACTTATGGGCCTACTTTCTCTTTACAGTGCCGCAAGCCACATCTTGGATGGATAATGGACCATTAAGTAGAGGCTGAAAAGTCTATTAATCTCTTCACTGGACTCAGACAGCTCAGAATGCTCAATTTATAGGAAGAAAAGAAGGTGAGGGTGACAGAATATCAGAACCATAGAATCTCAGAGCTAAGAGGGGCCTTGGTTAACATTTACTCC
>JAQQSK010013376.1:0-11509 GCA_028658325.1 Potorous gilbertii
CTATTTTCTTCCGTGAGCTTTTGCACCTCTTTTTCCACTTGGCTAATTCTGCTTTTGAAAGCATTCTTCTCCTCATTGGCTTTTTGAACCTCTTTTGACAATTGAATTAGCCTATTTTTCAAGGTGTTATTTTCTTCAGCATTTTTTTGGGTCTCCTTTATCAAAGTATTGACCCGTTTTTCATGTTTTTCTTGCATTTCTCTCATTTTTCTTCCCAGTTTTTCCTCCACCTGTCTAACTTGATTTTCAAAATCCTTTTTGACCTCTTCCATGGCCTGTGTCCATTGGATATCTATTTTAGATGTTTGGGATACAGAGGCCTTGACTCTTATGTCTTTACCTGATAGGTGGAATCATCTGGTCACCAAGAAAGTAAGCTTCTATGGTCTTATTTTTTTCCCTTTTTTGGGCATTTTCCCAGCCAGTTACTTGACTTCTGAGATTCCTTTCCACCCCCACCTAGATCTGCCCAGCTAGTGCTTGGGATCTGAGATTCAAATGCTGCTCCCTAGCCTCACGGCTTTCGGCAGCAAACCTGGCTGGTATTCAATGGGAGCTTAAGTTCTGTTGCCCAGGTCGGGGCAGGGCCGCCTCCCAGGCTCAATTCCCTCAGGGGGTTTATGCAAATATCTTCCATAATGGAGCTCCTGCCTGCCCTGGGAGCCTCTGACCACCAGCTGCCTCTGCTGCTGCCTCCTGAGGGGGCCTGAGTTATGGAGGGCTCCCCTCTTGGGCAATGCAGAAGTCTCTCTTACTGACATGTGCATCTGTGAGTAGAGGGACACCTGCCATGATCTGCTCCTCTCTTTGCCACATGCCCAGGGAAGGGCTGGGCTCCGATCCCATCTGGTGCATGATGGACTTTTGGGGTCTGTTTTTCAGAGTTCTCTGGAATGGAAATCTCTTTCACCCCATTGCTTCTACTGTTCCAGAATTTGTTGAGAGTTCTTTTTACAGGAGATTCATGGGCTGTGGGTTCAAAACTAGCATAAGTGAGTCTTTCTACTCCGCCATATTGGCTCCACCCCAAAGAGTTGTTTTCTTGAATTGATTCCCCCTCTCTCCCTAATTTGCCCAATGGCATTTTTAAGGAATTATTTTCTTCAGAGTAGTTTTTTTGTTTTCTCCCAATTTGACCAATTGCATTTTTAAGGAATAAATTTCTACTGTCAATTTTTGCTCTACCTACCTTTTCCAAGCTATTGACTCTCTCTTATATGCATCTCATTTCTTTTCCCAATTTTTTCTGCTTCCTCTCTTATTTGACTTCTAAAATCCTTTCTTGGCTCTTCCTGAGACCAATTCATATTTCACTGAGTTATTTCATGTAGACATTTTTACAATGTTGTTCTCTTTTGAATTTATGTTTTGGTTTTCCCTGTCAACTTAGCTAAGCTCAAGACTCATTTTTGTTTGAATGGTTCTTCCTACATTTTTTCCTGTCGCATGTTTTTTTTTTTAAGTTGAACTCTGCTTTTGGGGCACAAGGAGCACTGCTCCAAGAGTTTTGTGCAGTGGGGCAGGGACCTGGTTACTGGCTTTATGGTCTGGGGTCTCAGGGGCTACTGACTTGATTAATGCACAGGAATGGCCCAGTTTAGTTGTATCTGTTATTGTCAGCATTCTGGGGCTGGCAATTTGCCTTCTTTTTTATTATTATTATTTTTTTAATGTTCTACAATCACTTCCTTAAAATTAAGATTCTATTCCCCCCCATACTTTCCCCTCACTATCTGCCCCTCCCCACGACAGCATACAATTCTGATAGGTTCTACATATACTTTCCTATTGAGTACGTTTTCACTATAGTCATGCTATGTAGTCACACTAAAATAAATTGAAGAAATCATGTAACAAATCAAAACATAATACACTAAAACCCCCACACAGACAAGCATGATCTGCTACATTGTGTGAATGACTTCCATATTTCTTTCTCTGAGTCTGGAAGGCATTTTGCCTTAGAAAACTATCATTGGGATTTTTTTTTTTTTTGGTAAGTTCTTGTGTTATTACGAAGTTCCAAGTCTACCAGAAAACAACTCTTGCACACTGTGGTCATTGCTGTACACACACTTCTTCTGGTTCTGCTCCTTTCACTGAGTGTCAGATCATATAAGTCCTTCCAGGCCTCCCTGAAGTCTTCTTGTTCATCATTTCTTATGGCAGTACTCCATTACATTCATATACCATAATTTATTCAGCCATTCCCCAATTGATGGGCATCTCCTTGATTTCCAGTTTTGGACAACTACAAAGAGTGCCGCTATAAATATTTTTGTACATGTGAGACCCTTTCCCATTTTTATGATCTCTTGGAGATACAGTCCTAGTAACGATATTGCTGGGTCAAAGAGTATGCACATTTTTGTAGCCCTTGGGCACAGTTCCAAGCCATTCTCCAGAATGTTTGGAAGAGCTCACTGAAAAGTTTTTGCACAACCAAACCCAATGCAACCAAAATTCGGAGGGATGTAGTAAATTGGGAAATTTTTACAGCTAAGCTCGGGGATAAAGGCCTCATTTCTAGAATACATAGAGAACTGACTCAAATGTATAACCATACAAGTCATTCCCCAATTGATAAATGGTCAAAGGATATGAACAGGCAATTTTCAGAGGAAGAAATTAAAGATATTTATAATCATATGAAAAAGTGCTCTAAATCACTATTGATTAGAGATGCAAATAAAAACAACTCTGATATAGCACATCACACCTATAAGATTGGCAAACATGACAGAACAAGAAAATGATAAATGCTGGAGAGGATGTGGGAGAGTTGGAACACTAATTCATTGTTGGTGGAGCTGTGAGCTCATCCAACCATTCTTTAGAATGGTTTGGCAATTTGCCTTCTATACTGGGACTGGAGACCTCACAACTAGCTTGCTGTGCCACTGACCTATTGAGCCAGAACCAAGAGACCTAAATTGCTGATTTGTGCTGTGACTAAGAGCCTCCCACTCGTTTGCCCAAATAGTGTCTGTTCTGGGCTGTGTCCCTCTTTTTACCCAAGTGAGTCAGGCCTCTCCTGAAGTCCTTCTAAGTAATCTTAAACTGGAAAGTTGTTTCACTCCATCCTTTTCTTTTTGTAGATTCTGTGACTCCAGAATCTATTTAGAGGCTTGATTTAACATTGTTTCTGAAGGAAACTGGGGAGACCTCAGGCCATTTCCTGGCTTCTCTCTGACATCTTCCTCAATTATATTTTAATCAAGTTTAGATAATAGTAGGGATTGTTGGAGGCCACAGGCAGCCCTTGGGTTATATGTTTGACCTCTCCTCTCTACAATATATTTAAGATCTTATAGACAAATATCAGAATATAATTTGAAGAGTAATCTAATCCTCCTCTTGAAGATATTAGTTTCATTTCCCCTCCCCCACTTAAAATGTCTGAAAACTATCCTTGAGATTTTATTGGTTCAGAGGATTAAGAAGAACCATTGTTGGAATTACTTCCCAAAATAAAATAAGAAACCAAAAGCCTCTTCTTTATCTCTCTTCATCTCTCCTCTCAATTCTTAGCCAGTTTTTTCTCATATATCCTATTGTTCACTTTCCCTGCCCAAGAGGATCTTATTTGTAATTATTGAATCATCCCATGAACTATAGTAAAAATTTACTGATGAGGTAATGATATTGTTGCTCATAAAATAGAATTAATGTTTCCTTATATTCTTCCCCGTTTTCTGGTTGTGTTTTGTTGTTGTTGTTTTAAAAACCATTAGTCCATTAATATTCTCTTTGGCTTCTTGATGACTGTTAAGCAGCTTTTATTTTTAAAAATTCAAATAAATAATTCTCTCAACCCATATTTTAGGCCTTTTCTAGTCTTAATCACATGAAAACCAACAATGTATTTCTTATTCTTTCACTGTTACTTGAAGCTGTTCCATTTTCTTCTGTTTTGTCAGTTTGTATGATGAACATCCTACCTACATGTGGATTCTTTAGAAGGAAAGCTTCTAATTCTTCTCTTTTGTTAAAAATATTTTTTTGATACTTAAGTATAATTATTTTAGATCTAAATTCCTTTCTTTTGGTAGATGCTAATTTCTTCCAAAATAATTTGGTTTTTATTTAATGATTTTATTTAATTTTTTGATTGCTCTTCTAAAACAATGTGGAGTTTCTTAGAATTTAAACTTAGATTTAATCTTGATGGCCTTCAATTGATTTTGATTGAATTTTTTTATTTTGTTCCATAGTACTTGTTCATGAAGATTGCACCTTCTTAAATATAATTTTAGCAAATAATTTGACATTTTTTTTCAATTAAGCACCTACTATATTCAAGACATAGTAGTGTCGTAGATAAATTTGGCACTGTGGGGGTCAAGAATCGATTGAGCTTAGTACAACAGGTTCCAAATTTAAAATACATTTAACTCTCAAGAAAGCTAAAATCCAATTCAAAACACTTTACTGTTAAAAGTAAAACAACACATTTTCAAAGGTTGCACAGTTGAAGTAAAACACCCATTACCTCCTCCTATAGGATCAGCAGCAAATAGCCAGGAAAACATTTCCCTGAAAACAGCAAAAGAGTTGTCAAGTTCTGAAATAAGTCAGTGATGAGTGAAAGAATGAAGTGTCTCTAAGTGAGACAACAGAGTAGCAAGCCTGACAACCTGAGCAATATCCCAGGAGTGCAGAGAGCAATGGATTTTTCCCAGCCAAGAGACCAATGAAAAATTATTTATCCTTTAAGGAGGTGAGAAGCAGTATTTAGTATGAGGTAACAAGCTCTAGTCATGAGACCCCAGTGGTCCTTGGCAATCAAGGCATGGAAAACTATTTCATTCTGTCTACTTTGACTTTCATATCACGAATGCCAACAGCAGGGAGTGAGGACATTTGAAGCTGAGATACAGCTTTCATCACTGTTATCATGATGATTCATTCATTCATTCATTCATTTATTTATTTATTTATAGCAGTTTTAAGCCAGATTCATTCACTAGTTTGGGGGACTTAGGGCACGGGTCAACTTAACCTAATCATGAGTAAATATCTTAAGAGTGGCCATGCAAAGACATCACTGAAATTCTGACATTACTGGGATCATTAAGGGAGTGGCAAGTAACATTTGATGTTAACCATTTTCTGTCATATTAACAATTACATTACTAATTTTTTACTAGGGGCAAAGTGAAGCTGCTAACTTCAACTCTTCCAGAACTGGTCCTTTCATGCCTCAGGAAACAAGAAAGAAAACTTATTTCCTTGTCTGCTAAAAATACCTGCCTACATAAAGCAAAGTAAGCCTATTAAAGTCAACAGATTCAAAATTTCCAAGGGCAGCAAACTATAATCGCTTCTGACTTCTCAAGCTCTAGAAAGAATGAAAAGGATAGAAAGAAAGGGAGAGAGGGAGCAAGGAAGGAAATAAGAAAGGAAGGAAGGAAGGAAGGAAGAATAATGAAGGAAAAGAATCTTCCTTTCAGTAACTTAAGTATCTTCCTTTGTTTCCCAGCCTTGTTCAAAATCATGACTTTGGTTGGTCACTAGGAATATTACATTGTGCTTTAATGAAAAAAAATCTGAATGAGTTTGATCCAGTAGAAACCACAATATTTCTAGGAGGTCACACATTGTGCATGATCACTAAGAGATGTAAAAATGTCCACAGAAAAAAAGAAACGGTCAAAAATTCAAACTTCATCTCTTTGGCATTGCAAATGTTTAAATGCACAAAAACTATTCAAGGCCCAAAAAACAAATCCAATTTAAAAAAAACTGAGAAAAGTATCAGGGATTTGCTAAAAGAAAAATAAAAGAAGCATGCCAGTCTAAGTACTGTATATGATACAATCTGCACTACCCCAAAGCACCAGTGCCTTCAGTAAGAAGGCAAGATATTGTTCAGGGTCTTGAAGGTGAGGAAAGGTTCCCTGGTTTGTTCCAGTTCCACCTGACTCTTGATAATATGAACTCAATTCCCTTAGGAGAAAGTTTTCAAGGGATCTGACTGAGAAAAAGAAAATAATAAACTGGATGAGGAAAACAAGGTGAAACTCAAGGTGTGTCAGAAATGTCACTTCTCTTTAAAATACGAAACATCCAAAGCCATCCACATAGGAAAGTACTCTTGTCACTTGCACATGGTCAACACTCCAAAAGAGAATGGAATTTGAATGAATTTCAATGCTAGATATTGAAGAGATATGATTTTTTAAAATGCCAGCAGAATCTGTCCTTTAAATGACTCCTGCAGCCTCAGGAGAAGCTAATGTACAGTCTGTGAGGAGGCAATCGGCTTTTACAGAGCAGCACATTTTCCTAATGCACTGTCTCATCTTAGCCAGTTGCCTAAAAGCTACAGTCTGTGTTCTGAACATCTGTGTTTATTTTGCATGACAAAGTTATTCGTTGGCTTTGCCAAAATGTGTTTTGATTTGGGACTCTGGGTTTGAGGAGCTTCGGTTGGGTTTGTGATAAAGCTCATGTGGCAGGACATTGTTTCCATATATAATACATATTGCATGAATTCATCCATATTTAATGACAAGTGTGCTATATTTTTAATCTTTATGGCTTTAATGTGTGCAAGTGGTTTTTAATAATTGGTGCTGGGATGATGGTAACTTCCCAGAAATGCTCAGCACAACTGCTATGCTTTTCACAGTTTGTACAGGTTGTAAATTATAAAGCTTGATTAGGGATGAACTTTGTGAGTTGTCTTTCCCATTTGGTAGTACAAGTCATTGTGTACTGTCCCTCCAAGACTGTATTCTTCCCTTTTCAATGGGTGTAGTGTCTGGCTAAAAGTATTTCTCCCCACACTGTCTCTGCCCTCTTACTAGAGGATTAAAGCATACAGACTGTTGCTCTCTCAAATAACCTAACTTCACAGTTTCTTAACATATTCATAATCTAATCGTGCATGACATCTCAGCTGCATACCCTCTCCCATCTTCTATAATTTGCCTCCACTTTGATTTATACATTCTCTTTTTTCTCTTTATCTGCAGTCTCTCCCTATCTACTGTTTTCTTCTCTTTTGCCTCCCTCCTATTCCTTAAAAACAAAACAAAACAAAATCTTTTTTGATCCAGTCACCTCTACTACTAATCATCCTGTATCGGGTAAACTTCCTAAGCAAGTCTTCTCTTTCAGTTGTTACAAGGCTTAAAGACACATTATTCATCCTAAACTGCCATCTCCAAAGTTACCAATGATCTCTTAATTGACAAAGCTAATAATCCTTTCTCAATCTTCTTTCTTATCTATAAACTTTGATATCTAGTGTCTTTAACATTGTTGATTAGCCTTTCTTGATATTCTTTCTCAAGATTTTATGATACTTCTTTCTCCTGATTTTCCTTCCATCTGCATGAAATCTCCTTAATATCCTTTGCTAGATCTTCAAACATCTTGTATCTACTGAACATGGGTGCTCCTCAAACTTCTAAGCTGAGTTTTCTTCTCTTTTTCCTCTATATTTCCTCATCTGGTGAGATGAGCTTCTGAGTTCACTTGCCATTACTGTACATACAATTTCCAAATCTTTATTTTTTCCCTTGAGCTCCAGTTCCACACCACAAGTAACATTTTGGACATCTTGAAGGTGATATGCCATCTACACTCAAATTTTACATTTCCAAAATATAATTAATTAATGTTTATCTCTATCCTAAATCCTTCATTGATTTTGGACTTTTTTGTTGCTGAAGTGAGCACCACCATCCTCCCAGTCACCCAGGCTCACAATTTTACTGTCAGATGACTCTTCACTCTGCTGCACTATACATAATCTATTGCCTATTCACTTTTACCTTTACATCATGGGTATCCCTTTCTCTTCATTCATCGATCCTTCACTCTAGTTTAAGCGCTCATAGTCTGGACTATTTAAATAGCTTTCTAATTGGACTCCCTATTTCAAGCCTCTTCCCACTCTAATAATACTCTACCCAGTTGTTTGAGTGATTTTTCCAGTTGCAGGCTAACTCTCACCCATTTGCCTCCTCTCTTTCTTTCCTCCTCCCCTCTGTCAGTCACTTAATAGACTCCACTGGCTCCCTATTACCTCTAGGATCAAATATCAATTTGCTTATTTGGCATTTAAAGTTCTTCATAACCTATATCCTTCTAAATTGTTCAGTCTTGTTCCTCTTTCCTCTCCTTCATGCATTCTATGATCTAGCCACAATAGATGAATTGCAATTCATTGAACACATCACTCAGTTAATTTTCTTTCACTGGCTATCCTTCATGCCTCAGACTCTCTCCTTCTGCATCTCTGCCTCCTCTCTTCTCTGATTGAAGTCCACTTTCTGCCGGAAGCCATTCCAAGGTCTCCTTAACCTTAGTGCCTTTCCTCTGAGATTATCTCCAATTCATCCTCTATCTCAATGGTGGTGGTTTGCTTGTCATCTCCCTCATTAGACCATAAACTACTTGAGAGAATGGATTGGTTTTGTTTTCGATTTTGGTTGTCTTTTCTGTTGGTTTTGGCTTTTACTCTTTGTTTTGTTTGATTGTTTTGCTTTTTTTTTTTTTGTATTAACAGTACTTAATACAGTCCCTGGCATATAGTAGGCACTCAAAAATGCTTGTTGACCAATTGAATTGCTAGTGTTTGAAAACTGGTTATAGAAACCAGTCTGGAAGTAGGGGCAGATCGTCAGTCAACTAGCATTTATTACAGAAATAATAGGAAAACCAATCTACATACTGACCATGTCTGATAGTATGCCATATTCCATGCTTCCCTTCCTCCATCTTTCTATTAAAAGGATATGCATTCTCTCAGTTTTCTTCTTCAGAGTCAATTTTTGTCATTATAATTATAAAATATTCACTTTAATTTTAATGTTTTATTTAAATTCTTGTATTAACAATGGATATTCATTTCCTCATTCTAGTTCCTCAATTGTGTATCAGTTAATGTAAATTTTCCAAACCTCTTTGAATTCTCCATATCTTTTCTTTTTTTCTCATGGCCATGCAATATTAGTTCCATTACATTCATGGCCAGACATTCTTTTAATCAGTCTCCAGTTGATTCCCAGTTTGTTTCTAGTTGTTTTCTACTACAAAGAGAGTATTTTGTTATATGTGAAATTTTTATTTCTGACTTACATCTCTTTGGACTACATGACTAGCAGTGGTATCTCTGTATCACAGGCATAAATGCTTTAGTCACTTTTTTAGAAATACCAAATTTCTACTGATTTCCAGAATGAGAATGTCAATTCAAGTTCACAGCTTTGATAATGGTGTAATAATGTGCCTGTTTTCTTATAGCTTTCCCTCCTCCAACCCAATAGTCTTTTTTATCACCTTTTGTCATAAATAGCAATTTTCTGAGAATAATGAAATTTCCATCTTGGTTTAAAATATTATTTCTCTACTTATTATTAGTTTGGGGCATTTTAGAGTCTTTGTTAATAGTTCCAAATTGTTTTCTCAGAGTTCACTTTTCATATCTTTTGACTGTTTAACAATTGCATAAAAGCTTTGAGTTAAGTATTTATTCTATTCCCCTATGTAGCTTGTATGTCAGATCATCATCACACTTTTTAAATTAGATTTTTTCCAATTGATCATTTCCCTTCTTATTCTACTCACATTAATTTTGTTTGTACAAAAGCTTTTAAATTTCATTTAATCAAAATGATCTTTCTTTTTTTGTGATATTGATCAGTAGGTCATACTTTGGAACTAGACTATTTTCTTAATATTATTCTTGGCCTTATCAAGACTGTTTTTTGATTTGCTGTCATTGCATTCTGAGGCAATGGAATACAAAATAATAGGAATGCATAATTTAATAAGGTAGACTGGAAAGTTTAAACACCTCTTCTTTCTCTCATAAACCCCACAATAAATTTGTAACTAAAAAGTCAATTTCTTCTCATTAATGATTAACACAGATATTTCATGGTTGTTTAAGACTCATTGTCAAACAATTTCTGAATTTTATACAAGCTAAATTAATTCACTTGTGGGTACTTAGCAAGCTTAAAAGGATGTATTTACCAATGCTGTGAAAAATTTACTTTCTGTGGAGATACATTCAAATTAGTTTCTATGGAGATACATCTAAATTAGCTATATGAAGCATTTTAGAAACATTTTAGCCTGATAATATATTTCTCAAAAAAAAAAAAACCCTCTAGAATACTTGGAATATTTTATGTCCTTAAGAAGGAAAAGCTTTTATTTAAAGCACATATATATTTCTGCCAAATCTTTATATACTTTTTAGAAATTAAAACATAGTTCCCCTCTTTGATTTAATGAGGTTTTCAATCCCAAATGTGAACACAAATGAAAAATCAATTAATTCCTGTGTTTCCAGGATTAAAATGGATAAATTAAATGCACATATGAATTGAAATTCTCATTTTAAACATTAGTTTCAAGCTTTTCCATCAATTCTTTGACCAGCACTGCCAACAAGAGACCAGATTCATTGATTTTATTCCTACCTCTTCCCCCACTGGTGGAGATGCCAAGAAACAGTGATGTGACCAATAGATAAGAAGCAGGAGGGAAATTAGCTAAACCAGAAGATCTGGTTCATTCCAAAACAAAAGTATTTGCCCTTAAATAATTTAGTGTTGGTTTGTAAAAGTTAGTTTAGAATTTGAGTGTCTAAGGAGAGTCTTAATGAAAATAAATAAAGACCAATTCTAAGAAGAAAAATAAAGGACATCCAGGTATTTCTCAGAACTTGCATGAGTAGATTTAGTTTCAATCTTGGACTTTCACCTAGAAAGTACAATGGAAAAGAAGCATGGACAACTCTTGACATTCATGCCTAAGGTAAAATGCAAGATCATTTGAAGTGTTATGTTAGTAATATGCTGAGCAGATTTTAGGGAGAAAGTATGATTTCATTTTTTGTCATTATTACCAACGTATGAGGTGGAATTTCAGATATATTTTAATTTTTATTTCAATTTTCTTAATCTCTTATTTATCATTATCTTTTCCTGAGGCTACATTATTAAAGTTTTCTGCTTCTTGCTTTGTTTATCTGGCCATTTCATATTTCTTTGCAAGTACACATCCATTTCATATAAATTATTGATTGTATTGTCATGTAGTTGAGCAAAATAATTTCTGTTAACTCCTTTAATTCTTATTCATTTGTTGCAAGTGCTTATTTTCATTTGGGACATTAGTAATCTGGTCTTACTAAAACATTTTAAATTCAAATTAGCAAATAGTTTTTGATATTTTGAAAAATTCCTAATTTCATTTATTAATTTAATGGTGTTTTTCATTTGCTTCCAATTTATAAATTTCTACTTAAATCTTCAAAATTTCTATTTCAATTGAGCTCTTTTAATGTTTTGCTTTTCTATGTTTTTAGCTGTTTGCCAGATTCATCAAATATGTTCTTTCTTGGGTTGAGGAAAATGTTTAGAGATGTATTGATGAAGAAACTGAGTTAGAAAAAAAATCAAGGCAACACACACTTATCAAGTACTTGATATATGACAGATGTGATGCTGAATGCTGTGAATTAATTCCAAATTAAAAAAAA